>JAOWBN010065616.1:0-20683 GCA_028565015.1 Pinguicula moranensis
CGGGTTTTGTGTCTTGTTGGGCTTATTCCCTCTTGATTAATTAAGGTCCAATGGTCCTTAATTAATCCTACTAGACGTTGCTTAAATTGTTTGATTCGTGATCGTGAATACGTAATTGGTTCGGTTGGCCATGCAAGTGGATCCGCTCGGGACGCTTTGGTCGGATGGGTTTTGCTCAAGGAGTTTGTGACTCCTTGGTTTGGGCTCGAGATCGCATCACATATTAGGCTGCGTTTGGTAGTAGGATTACAATTGTCTTGGTTTGTGAATAACTATGGGATTTGTGTGGTGTTTTTTTTAACCACCCGTTTGGTAAGGGTACCATGGGATAACACGAGAATAGGGTTTGACGAGCCAAGCTATTTGGTAGTCACGGACAACCCAGGAACTATCCTACATCAATTTACTATTCAGTCTACTATTACAATTATGCCCTCAAAATACATGATTTGTTGTAATTTATTTAATAGTCAGGGGTATTTTTGTAATTTCGTATGTCGTATAAGTGAGGGATTACAAAATCCGTCCATATTTGGGCAGACAAAAATTGGGGCGAAAACACTGAGCTATCCTAGGCCTGGTCGGGCCAAGATGCAATCCGTCAAGCCGTGGGATAACTAGTGTGTGTGCACCAAACCCCGGGGAAAGTCGGATAACCCTCAGTTATCCGACATAATACGCCTAGAAACCTGCTACCAAACGTAGCCGTAGTGGCATGAAAAGTAGAGAATGTTTTCTCTAGCATGTCCTCATCGGTAATCTTTTCGCCAAATGACTTCAGTTGAGAATTGATTTTAAACATAGCAGAATTGCATTCGCTTACTTATTTAAAATCTTGTAAGCTTAAATGCAAGCAATCATAGCGACCTTTCAGAAGTATCAACGTTTTCTGGTGATCATACCTCTCTTTGAGGTTTTTCCAAAGATCTGCAGGATCTTTTATAGTGAGGTATTCCGCTTTAAGCCCCTCATCAATATGGTGACGAATAAATATCATGACTTTCACCTTATCTTGTTGAGATACTTTATTTGCATCTTTTATGGTATCTCCGAGACTCATAGCATTTAGATAGATTTTCGTATTAAGAACCCATGAAAAGTAATTATTCCCGGTGATGTCAAGAACTACAAACTCAAGTTTAGAAAGATTAGACATTATAACAATAATTAATTAACTTTACCTCAGCTAAAATGCTAGTAGCTCAGTAATAGATTCATGTTGATAACGTGTTATGAACTAATTAGCAAACTATGTAAACAAAGAAAGAAATATTGTACGTATGAGAAAATGAATCTCCAAATAACATTAAAGTTTTGTTCTCTTATTTCTTTTCTCGTTCTCTTGTACATTTTCAACCAACATATGTATATATTTATACATATGAAAGGAATGGCTGATACATTTGTCACACCTCATTTTTTCAATTTTAACACTATTCAACACTATTCCATTAGATATTAAAAACAGTATTCAATTTGACTTGCAAATTGAATGTTCGTTGACGCGTTGGGGGCATTCACTCCATAACACATCCTTAGTAGTTTACATACATGCACAAAAATTATCATCATATCAGCTTTTGTGAGCAGCAAGGTTTTGTAAACTCAGATAAACTGTTAGAGTACGTAAGGAACGGTTCCGTCAAAATAAAATGAAGCGATTCTCTACTTAAATTATGGGATCTTTCCTTATCTAAATAGATATTTTTTTTCTCCTATAAAAGTTGTAATTGTGAATGAGAACAACGTAAGAAAGCAATCGAACTAATCTGTGTTCCTATTCTTCAAAGGAAAACATAGTATCAAACCATGTTTCCTAGAATCAAACCAATAGCCTCATCATCTACCCAGCCTTGTCCCTTCGACCAAGAATCATGGCGGACGACAAAACCAGAGCAATCCACCCCTCTCCAGAATCAAATTCTGGGGACATCTCCACCCAACTCACCAAATTACACAAACAGAAACAACCCCCAAGAACACAATCCACCCATGCCCATTACCATGAAACTCACGAACTACAATTACTCCTTATGGTCCAGATTGATGAAAATGGCCATAGGCGGTAGGGGGCGACTGAATCACAACAAAAGTGTACCCCCTGCCCGGTGGTTAGTTACCCAGGGTCTCAATCATGGGAACAAACAGATTTGAGTGTATGCTCGTGGATATTACACACTATTGATCCAGAATTGGTCAATCACTTTGTTGAATATCCATCGACGAAAAAGTTATGGGACGATTTGGCAACAACTTACAGTACTTATCAATTGTAAGGTTTATGACCACATCACTAAAGCCAACAAACAATTACAGGGGATGGGGTCACTCAAAACTCTGTACATTGTGTTTCAGAGAATATGGAGGAAGATCAGTCGGCGACAACCCAACTCTATGATGTGCGCCACAGACAGCCACTTACAACCATCTCCGCCAAGAAACTAGATTATTCCAGTTCCTCTCGGAGGTAAACGGCGAGTTCGATGCGGTTAAGAGCGATATCCTCAAGGAAGATCCTTTGCCCTCAGTTGAAATTGCCTATGCCACCATCCGTCGTGAGGCAGCGCACCTGAATATTCTCAATCTGGCAATAGGTGCAGGCGGTGAACCATCACTGGGCGTGGGTGGTGAACCATCACTGGGCATGGGAAGTGGACTCGCGACCAAATCTTAATCAAATTCAGTAGCAAAAACATCATCCCGAGCCAAGGATATCGACAAGTCCAAACTATTGTGTTCTCACTGCCAAAAAATGGGGTACACTCTTGAGGGCTACTTCAAATGGATATGATACCCTAAATGGTGGTCAAAAGAAAAGAAAAGAAAAGAGGGACAAAGGGCACGGGATCTATCGCCGCGAGCGGCAGACCAGCCACTAACATCTACAGTGGAAACCCACCAAACAACGAACTAGGCTTTGGAACCTTCACGGTCGCGACCGTAGACAGAGGCGACAGAAACGATGGTTTTGCTGCAGAGAATGAGGGAGACATAAATGTGTATTTCAAGACAGGTATCGGGTTTGGATATGACGATTCGTCTTCAAACCCACTGCTCTCTCTACTTTGCCTTAAATACCCTCATAGTTTATAGAGTCTTCCAGATACATCCCAACTACTTGTGGTTAAATCGAGTTTGATCCCTATTTTTTGTAAACCCACGATATGGCCCTTGCAGGTTCCAAAAATTATGATACACCCACTACGGTCTTCATTAATTCCGAAACGAACACCAAAACTCGGTCACTCTCCAAAATCGCCCCTGAAAAAATTAAATTTCTGGAAACAACCCAGAAAAAATAGAAAATTTTGATACACCCCTTGAAAAGACCCCAATTTCAAAAATAGCCCCTACAACTCCAAAAATACCATATACAATCCCAGAAAATCCAAAAATCTCCAAAAATTACCAATCCACAAATTGTCCACCTTGGATGTTTTGAATCCGAACCTCACAAACAATTTGTCGCATATGTGGCCCAAGCCCCAAAGCTCATAACAAATGGTCCATGGAGTTTTAACAGTAGCGCCATCGACACTATGACCAAGGATCCGTCAGATCTCCTCACTACCTCTGCTCCCCGCCAAAATGCATCCAAATAGCTAATGGGGGTATATGCCCAGTCCAAGGGGCAGGATCCAGCTCTCCCCATAGATCTCCATACCTAATTGTCTCTTTGTGATGCAACCCTAGTTGCACCCAACCCACCAAGACAAGGGGACATCCAAATAAAGGTCGTTGAAGAACCCAAAGATGGCAAGAAAGAAGCTGGAAGGCATGATCCATTAAGGCTACCCGATGACACAATCACACGTCTAAGAGCCAATAAGTTCAAAGAAACTTAAACTTGATGTTCTAAGAAGTGTGGGCTCGGATACCAAAGATGGACCCATGACCTGTCTATCCTAATTGGGCCCAAGGAGAAGCCCACGTCCATGAACATTTTCGTGGAAAATGATGTCCAAAGCATGAAGGAATCCAAGATTAATGAAGAGATCTAATAGATAATGAAGTTTCCTTCAAAGAGATTATCCAAATACCTCTTTCCTTATCCAAGACTAAGCCCCTGTTTTGCGCAGTCTTCTTAAAATTATAATTAGCTTATAAGCACCTTTTTTCAAAAAATAACTACTCTTTTTTTGAAAAATGGTGCTTATAAGCCAACTATAAGCATAAGAAGGCTGCACAAAACACCCCCTAAATAGATTAGGTTATTTCTATTCTTGTAATTGTCTAAATTAGGTTCTTTCCTACTATGTAGGATTCGTTTTTTAAAGCTTCTAAGACTGCCTAAATTTGTTCTCCTCCACTATATAAAGGATTCTAACACATCGTTGTAATTAATTTGGGTTTTATGCACTGTTTGTGAGATTGGATTCTCTTTTGGTTTTCAACTATTCTTCAATTTTTCTTTTCTTTTCAAGTTAAGTAGCGTCGAGTTTTCATTGGACTTATCCTTAATTCTTGATTGATATAAGTTATCTTCATGAGATTACTTGATGATGTTCTCGGTTACATCTTTTCGAGACTTCCCGTTGGTTGACACAAGTTGTCTTTAGGCGTAGGCACCACAAATTCATCTATTTTGATTGAGTTCTTTGAATCACTAAAATGGGTGTGGGGATTTGCCATAAGTTCGGCAAGAATTCATATCACTTTGTCCCATCTTTATCCTGTAAACTATTATCCATTAGTAATGTGAAAAAGAAACTCAATTTCTTCATACTTATGTACCCTGCTTTCTTCTTATCACGGCATATCTAGACGAGAGAGATAATTGGGTGTATCACTGAACGTGATGGTCTATACTACATTGATGAGGTAGCTCGCAAGGGAAACACGATGCTAGCAAAGTCGTTTGGGTCATCCGTCACAGGGAACTTCTATTTCCTAAATTTTTTTCCGCAAACAAACATTACTCCTTGTGAGACTTGTGTGTTAGCAAAAAGTCATAGACAATCTTATGCTTCAAATAATACTCAAACTATGACTATGTTTTATTTAGTTCACTCTGATGTGTGGGGCCCATCCTCAGTTATCGTGCATAGTCCATTTCGATATTTTGTGCTCTTTGTTGATAACTGCAGTATGATGACATGGGTATATTTCTTAAATCATAAGTTCGATGTATGTCATAAATTCATAGAGTTCTGTGCTATGATCGATACCCAATTCCAAACGAAGGTCCAAACCCTTTGGTCTGATAGCAGAGGAGGAGGATTATGTGAGTCAAACCATGACATCATTCTTCCGTGAACCAATCCTAACCCTACACCCTCGAGTCTTTGGTTATTCTGTCTTCGTACAAATTCCCCAAGTTGACCATACAAAACTCGATCCATGTGATGTTAAGTGTGTATTTGTGGTCTACGAGGTTAATAAGAAAGGATATCATTGCTTCGATCCACTGTCCCTCTTTATGTACACAACCGTGGACTGTAGCTTTCTTGAGACTGAATACTATTACCTCATCCAATCTAGCGGTCAGGTGGAACGAATTGTGACGGTCCCTATGAATTGGTTACTTGGTCCTACAAAGTTGCCTTATAGTTTCCCGGTGGTCTTAGAAGCCTTAAAAATAGGACTACCTAAATTTCAGAGGTATGTACAATAAGGCTTCTAAGACTACCTAAATTCGTTTCTTGTACATACCTCTGAAAACATAGGACATATTGTCACACTAGATGCGCCCGCTGAACTCCCTCAATCTAGTTCACTTGGGGTAAGTAATCTGGACCCTACTTCCGATTCAGTTCATTCTGACATTGAAAATGCAGCTCCAGAAGTAGACTCTGATGAAACACAGGGACGATTTGTACTACCTCCAAGGAGTACATGAGGTATTCCTCCGAAAAAATATGAACCTAAATACGAGCCACTGAGATCGAAGTACGCCATGACTAACTCAGCCAGGGGAAGTGTGAAGGAAACATTAGTGGCTATTCCAAGGAATGTTCAGGAAGCCCAACAAAGCAAAGAGTGACATCAGGCGATGAAGGATGAGATGATAGTCTTAGAAAAGAATGATACTTGGAAAAAATATTGGTTATCAACTGGAAAACAGTCGGTTGGGTGCAAATGGGTATACATTATAAAATACTGGGTAGATGGCATGATTGAGCGTTACAAAGCCCGACTAGTAGCAAAAGGATACACAGACCTACAGAATTGACTATTTTGAGACATTTTCTTTGATTGCAAAAATTGATACAATCCAGGTATTGTTCTCAATAGCTGCAAACCTTGACTGACTGCTTCACCAATTTGATGTCAAGAACACCTTGCTACATGTATATCTCAAAGAAGAAGTATTTATGTATGCTCCGCTATGTTTTTCTGAAGAGTTCCTAGACGGGGAAGTATGCATGTTAAAGAAGGCAATGTATGTCCTAAAATAATCGCCACGGGCATGGTTCGGGAGATTTACTGTTGCTATGAAAAGATACAGATACAGGCAGAGTAATTTAGCTCATACCCTATTTTTAAATAACCAGGGGGAGCTAGTAACCTGCTTGATCATCTATGTTGATGATATGATAATCACAAGGAGCGACATAGTAGACATGGAGAAACTCCGAAGGAATTTGTTCGAAGAATTCGAGATGAAAAGCCTAGGCTCACTAAACTACTTCCTTGGCATTGAAGTCCGAAAGACGAAAGAGGGGATATTTATCTCACAAAGGAAGTATATACTCGATCTCTTGGCA
This sequence comes from Pinguicula moranensis, assembly GCA_028565015.1. Lineage (NCBI taxonomy): Eukaryota > Viridiplantae > Streptophyta > Magnoliopsida > Lamiales > Lentibulariaceae > Pinguicula > Pinguicula moranensis. The sequence goes on from JAOWBN010065616.1 coordinate 6,708, forward strand.
GAAACATGTCTTGTTGATTGCAAACCAGTGGACACTCCAATAGCTGTGAATCACAAACTCCAAATGACCGAAGGAGCCCCCTTGGAAGACAAGGAAAGATATCAACTTCTTGTCGGGAAACTAATTTACCTGGCACACACATGACCATATATAGCCTATGTCGTAGGGGTCATCAGCTAGTTTATGCATAGCCCTCAGACAGAATACTTGGAAGTGACACTCAGAATAGTTTGATACCTGAAAGGATCACCAAGGAAGGGAATCCATTTCAGGAGAAATGGACATCTAAAAATAAAGGGGAATACTGAAACTGACTAGCGGGGAATCCTGTAGATCGTATATCAACTGCAGGATACTTCATGTTGGTAGGAGGAAACCTGGTGACCTAGAAAAGTAAGAAACAGAAGGCAATGGTGCTCTCAAGTGCTGAAGCTGGGTTTCGAGGAGTAGTTAGAGAATTAAATGAGGTACTCTAACTGAAAAAGTTACTAATTGAGATAGGGTATCCGAACCCATGTACTTGTCCCTCATGTGTGATAGTCGAGCAGCGATTAGCATCTCTGAATATCTAGTACAACATGACCGGATAAGAATGTAGACGTGGCTAGACATTTCATAAAAGAAAAACTTTAAGAATGAATCGCCAGCCTACATTCATTCGATCAGAAGACCAATTAACTGACATCTTGACCAAAGTAGTGTCCAGACGCTCATTCACCGAGCAAGTTGGGAATTGAAGACTCCACAATTCAATCTGAGGGAGAGTGCTAAACTATGTAATTAGATAAGGAAGGATCCGGTCAAAATAGAAAGGAGTGATTCTCTCCTTAAATCATGGGAATCCAAATAGATGTTTTTTACTCCTGTAAAAGTTGTAATTGTGAACGATAATAAAGTAAGAAAGCAATTGAACTAATCTATGTTCACATTCTTCAAAGGAAACAAAAACACAAATTATGAAACAAACTGACTCTCAAAGCCTAGACTAGACAGGTCATCAACTAGATTATGGGACAATCTTGTACGTTTTCAACAAACTTTTCCACCTTACGATCTCATCCCAAACAAAACCTTTATCCTTCATCAACTCCTCTAGTTTAAGGTTCTCTCCTTCCACATACTCCCCGTTTTCTATGCCAAACTACTCTGCTAGTCCCACAAATGCTTTGATTTAAACACATCTCCGTGTGTCACATTGAATGCCTCATTCTTGGTGTAAGGATCAACAACCACCCATATCTGGTGCTCGGCAATCATATTTGCATACGAGCAATCGTGGTAACCATCCCAAGCAGACTTGCATCCTGGAAACCTCAAAGGTTCGCCCTCATGCTTGAAGATAGCTGCATACACACAAAGGGTTGCAATAATATTCATCATGCTATACAGTGAGAACCTAAATATGCACTCAGGCCGATGCACAGACCAAGCCAAACCCTCTTTCTTCTGGACCTACTCAAACAAGATATCTTACAATGTGTAACCAAATTTGATGTAGTCCAACTTGGGTAAATCCTATGAAAAAGGAGGATCATGATGGTCTATCATTCCATATGCGTCGAATGGTCCCATATAATGCTTTCTACTTGTCAGCAAGCCAATGTGCTTTAGGTTTGGACAATTGGGGATAACAACATCTAGAACATTTTTCAGCATTTTGCCATTGTCTTTGCAATTCTCGGCCTCCGTGGATTTGCTAGCCCAAGTGACGTAAAATACGTGGGGGAATATCAGTGAAAGGTGAAAGCTTGGTCTAAGCATAATTCAAGTCTGATACATCACAGCGGATGTAGTTAACCTGATTGTCTTCATTCCATGATGGACCGTTGTGCGAGGTCATTAACCTTCCATGGACCGTCGGGAATGTCGTGGAGCGATAATATCTCCGATAGGTTGTTGCCTACAATCGCAGTGACCCCAACTATCAGAGCGATGCTCTGATACTGAGATTCCTCATTGTCATTGATTTTTTTTGTTCCAACCAATCAAGATTTACAGTACCAATGCTAAGACTCTACACACGCATAGATGATGCATGGGGAGTCTCGGTAGGTCACCTTTAACTACGTAGAGGAGATTAATGTATGATAGATCAGGTAGATTATGGAAATGTTCGGGTACAATTCAAATCAATGTGCCTTATCATTGTTAGTTGATCATAGCATCATGGATCATGGCTTGTAATTGTACCTATACATGGTACATGTAAATACTATATTATGAATATAAAGTTTAGCTTTTCAAAAAAAAAAGATTTACAGCACCATATCAATATAAGCAGAATCAGGGTCATAAATACTATATAATTGCGATGGACTCGATTTACCTTTTCAATGTCAATTGCTCTAGCTCACCACAAGCTCATCTTAGAAATTACTTTGGGTTTCAATACCAGGAAATGTGGTAGGAGCAAGAATATTACTCACTTGATGGATCTTTTGCTTTTGTGGCAAAGGTAAATGTCGAGGTTTCAATATTCAGAATTTTCTTAAAAGATTTGTTGAGACCCAAGAAAAGTTGGAGCGGAGGACTAAAAGAAGAGAATATGATAAGTTTGTAATAGTCAAGGATAAGGTGACAAAACTTTTAAACTAAAACTATGGTTTGAAATATAGTTCAGTATTTACATGTGTGTACAAAATGGATCAACTTCTAATCATCAGCCTTTCTGATAATCTCATTTCTTCCTCCCTTAAAATACAGGGATTGAGTTCTCGAAGATTATTAACAAACATAACTACTTCATCACGTCGATTAAGCTTGCAATACCAATCCACAATGGCATTGTAGGTGCTCTCGTTTGGTTTGCAGCCGTGACTAATCATGTATTGAACCACATCAATGGCTTCTACAAACATTGCATCAGATGCATGTTAGTATAGGCAAAATTAGGGGAGGGGATTAAGGAAATAAATTAAAAAAATGTAAGAATCAATAATAATTGTTCTAACCTTAATCACTCCCCAAGATTAGTTCTTAATTCATCTATATGTATCACGATTCACATGTAAAAATAAATCAATCAAAGCAAGAACAATTCTACCTAAACTTGTTATCATGGTATCAAAGTAGGTTCTGGTTCTCCAAACCGGCCAGTAAACTCATCATCATCATTTACCAATTCCCAACAATCTATCAAGAATGACAGATCCCTAGGCTGATGGCGGCAAATCCACCATGGAGATAGACACTCCGGCAGATTTGCCAGCTCAAATCGCTTCATTGCTCAAGCAAAACCCACCTGTAGGAAACAATCAACCAATTCATCTAAGCATGAAATCGGAAAACGAGAATTACCCCCTATGGTCTTGCATCATGAAGGTCATCATCGGAAGTCGCAGCCGTCTGCATCACTTGACGGGTAACCCACGAGCCCCAGAATCCACAGATGAAATTTTTCCAGCTGAGAGCAGGCGAATTTGTGCTTATGTTCATGGATCCTAGATAATATCGACCGAGGTTTGGTGAATTGATATGCTGAATATACAACTGCCCAATATCTCTAAAACGGCCTCAAAACCACATACAACAGTGACTCTGATGCCTTCCAGATCTTCTACCTCACTGTACAGGCCAACAGACAGAGATAAGGAGAAGGCACACTAGAGGAAGTGTATTGCACTTTATAGCATCTTTGGAGCGAGGTTGACCGGCGGGAACCGAATCCAATGTCCTATTCTCGGGACATCACGAGCTACCAAAGGCTGAGATAGGAAACAAGGTTGTATCAGCTCTTAGCCGCCGTCAACAGCAAGTACGATAGCTTGAAGAAGGAGCTCCTTAAACTAGACCCACTGCAGAGAAGTTGCTTGGAGCCAGATTATTAGTCTAGTGGGACAAAATAGCAGCAGCAACCCATTAAGCATAGGCAGCGGTCTTTCGAGTTGGACTTGGTCCAAAAAGCCCTGATCGGGGAGGAGTCATCATCTAGGACAAGGGACAACGATAAAAGTAAACTTCGGTGAACTAACTGCCACAAATGCTTCAAAAGGGTCAGATACCCCGATTGGTGGTACAAACTCCACAAGATTCCTAAACCCGGGAGCACAGCCACCACTGTGAGCCATCCAGAAGAGGCAGCCAGCAGCGGTGATGGCCTGGCGAGTGACGGAGCTCAAGGATTCGACGGATTTACGAAGGGGATGAAACTAGGGTTTAAGAGCTCGAGAGAAATCGATGAAAATTTTGGCACACGAACGAACGCAGGTCACGGTAAAATCCTATCTACTGCCATATTTCCCATTTTTTTCGAGTCGCTCACATGAAAGTACAAATTTACCCTCATGTTCCTCGAAATTACGAATATGCCATTGCAGTAATTATCAGTTATTGCAAGATGATTCCCGAAAAATGATGATATCACAACCGCGGCCCACAGATTCTCTGGAACTGCAAAATAACCCCAAAAACATTCAAAAATCATAGATACGCCCCTGTAATTCTAGAAAATTGCAAACTTATCCGAAATCTTCACAAAAATTACAGAAAAAGCCCCGGAGTTCTAAGAAATTGCAGGATAATCCCAGTATCACTAATCCATGGTTTTCAGCTTTGGTGCTTTGACCTGATGGATCTCGACTCCCCTGAGTCCTTTACAATGAACCCATAGTGGATCTTTGACTGTGATGCAACCAATACAATGACCTATGATGCTACTGATTTGGTCACATCTGCGCAACCAAAATGGACTCATATACAGACGGCTAATGTGGGTGTATCTACTGTTCACGGGGCTGGTTCGATTGAGCAATCCCCAAAATTGAAACTTTTTAACAGCCTCCATGTTCCCTCCCAATCATGCAATTTGTTGTCAATTAGTCACGTCTCAAAAGAATTGAACTGTATGGTACTAATGTATCCTAATTTCTACTTGTTATAGAATCTTCGGACGGGGGAGATCATTGGGTATGGTACTGAGAGGGGCAATCTGTACTATTTGGATGATGTGGCTTAACAAGGAATTGCAAGGCTTGCTCGGAAGATGGCGGATCAGTGACTTGAACTGTGGCACCAGCGATTGGGTCATCCATCTCTGGGGTATCTAAAATTTTTATTTCCTACTCCATTTTGAAATAAAACTACTCTTGATTGCGAGACTTGTATTCTTTCGAAGAGCCCCTGTCACTCTCTTTCTTCGTCTGGTACATGCACTACTCATGTTTTTCATATTATACATTTTGATATGTGGGGTCCACCTCCAAACTCAAATCATAGTCCATTTCGATATTTTCTTCTATTTATTCATGACTTTTCTTGCATGACATGGGTTTATTTCCTCAAAAATAAATCTGAAGTCCCTAAGACCTTTCAGATTCTTAGATCAAATAAGGGAGAAGGGGGATTCGTCAATGATACAATGACTACATTTTTTCGGGAAAATAGGCTAAGCCACCTGACTACCTGTCTTCACAATCCATAACATAACGAGGTGGATGAAAGAAAAAATTGCATTTTTCTAAAGGTCACCCGTGCTCTAATGATTGCCTCCAAAGTGCCCTCCTACCTCTGGTCCGAGGCTGCAACCACAACCACATATCTTCTAACAGGTTACCTACTTGGACTCTCAAATTCGCCGCACCTACCCATACGTTGTCACAACATATACCCAAGGCTATTCCCTTAACATTATCTCCACGGGTATTTGGGTGTTCCGTCTTTATCCATATTCCTAAACGGGATCTAACTAAACTAGACCCATGTGCCCTGAAATGTGTTTTTATGGGATATGGGGTCCACCAGAAGGTATATTGATGCTTCCATCCTCCCTTTCGGAGAATGTATACAATCACAGACTGCAATTTTCTCGAGCTAGGGTTCTACTGTCCTACCCAACCTCGTGGTCACGAGGAGATTACTTGTAATCCATTCAGTTGGCTACTCAGTTCAGGACTCCCTGTGTCTGGTGTCCCGTGAGAGCTTGCTATAAGAACCATTGAGTCATCTCCTACGGGCATACAACCTGCTTCTCCTACCTCTGATCCCATATCTTCACCGCCACAAAGTCCTAAGGTAAACATCCGTGCCATCGATCTTGATGATGATAATATTGCATGTGATTCTCTTCCTGAGCTGGAAGTCCTAAGGCATTCCAGCATGACGATATGAGCTCGAGCATACTTCTCGAGGATCCAAATATCCCATGGCTACTCTTGCCAGAGGGAGTCTAAAAAGCATGCCATAGCTTTTTTGGCCTCTGTATATGCTGCACAGGTACCAAGAATGGTTGCTGAGGCCCGCGAAAAAGAAAAATGGAGACAAGCCATGAATGATAAAATGCAAGCTCTAATGAAAAATGGAACATGTAAAACATGTGAGCTACCATCGAGGAAGAGGATAGTCGGCTGTCGATGGGTATTCACCATAAAACATAATGCTAATGGCTCAATTGAAAGATACAAGGGATTTACACAAATATATGGGCTAGATTACTCCAAAACTTTCTCACCAGTAGCCAAAATCGACACCATTCGGGTACTATTGTCAATAGCAGCTGATCTTGATTTGCCCCTACATCAATTCAATGTAAAAAAATACGTTTCTTCACGAAGATCTCTGATAGAGGAAGCTTATATGGAAGTTCCACCAGGTTACTCAGAGAACGTTAAGAAGTATGCAGTCTGCCGACTAAAAAAAGTATTGTATGAACTCAAACAATCTCCACGGACTTGATTCGACCAGTTCACATGGCTACAAACTAAATAACTTAGACGAAACTTTGTTCCTTAAAAAAAGAGGTACACTGATCAAATGTTTAATCATCTGTTTTTATTATAGGATCATTGTTTTCGAATGTCACTTTACTTCATGAGATGTAACTAAACATACAAAATCAATTTTAATATCTGATAATAAAATAAAGGGACATTCAGAATCACGTCATGAGGCGTTGTCAAATTTTGGTTGAATACTTGAACACATGTCAGGTCAAATTTCTGCTATCTATCCAAATTTCATCGAAGAAAAAAGATAAACCCTGAAGCACTAACCAAAGATGCAGCTCAGGCTAGAAACGTTGAGAATAAAATTCAAATATGAGTGATTAACACAAGCATTGCAGGAGTAAAGACCAGAATCCAAATATTAGCAGTTACTACATGCATTGCAGACAAAAGACTAAAGCCTACGAGTGAATCCAAAAGGCAATGCTACTCAGAGCAGAGCTGCTTCAGGCTTATATGCAACTAAAACAAAGCTAGAGTTTGGTTAGGATTTTCCTAACGATTGATATCTTGAGCAAGAAGAAATTTTCATTTACAAATATGGTAGGCCTTGCTTTCAAAATGCAGTGCTCCAGTCCTTCATACTTGATTATGATTCTCATTTCAGGAAGTGAGGACTGATCAGCCCTGCGATCTCGAGGAAGCCAACACGAGCCTTGCCTCCGAAAATTGTCTTAAGCTTATCATCACAGATGATGACTTTCTTGTCTGCAGGATCCTGCAATAGAAACACATACGAATTCAGTTTTAGATGATGAATGATATATACTGCGATTTTCATTAGCATTACATGGTGCAGCCCGGTGATGAAGTTGTATGCTAATGTAAATATATTTCAGGGTCTAAAACAGAGTACTAGAACAAATTCAATTCATAAATGAATTAGACAGTAGCTTTATCCATAGTAACCAAGTCCGCCAAAACTCCTCTGCTTACCTCTTAATGGAGCAGAATTTAAAAGTAATCTGATACTATTAAGCCTAAATCTCAATTGGCACATTTGTATGTGGTTTGAATCAGATCATTGAACAGTTTATCTGACTTCAGTTAATATAGAGCTACACTACACTTGATTGCAGCAGCACCGCAGAATCAGCCCACATAAATAGATAAAAGGCAAGCATAGCAGCCATAATACAAGTTTTTTTGGATTACGAAGTAAATATATGGATGAATTTAACAAAAATGCTCAAAACAAATTCCAAAATTATGAAGATAGAGAAGTCTTATCCACACAAAGCATGACTTCTGGACTAACCTGCAAACGAGCACAATTAAAATGTAACTTGCTAAGATTACGAGTTACAACCACGTCAAAATATTTCCGGTTTATTTGTGGTTTTAACAGTCCATCGGAGAGTGTGTAGTCTTGTTCACAGTAATTTCTGCAAATGGCTGATAAGTGCTGCTTCCTCGAGCAAATTAAGCACAATTTAGATAAACTTATGAGCTATAAAATTTGATTTCACAATAGATCAAAAGCAAGCAGACGTAAATTCAGCTTCGCCGTATAAGATAACTAAGTAAACAGCATACAACGCCTCGAATTAGACTAGGTTCCATTTCCGAAGTTTTACCAAACCTCAATAAATCCACAAAACTCTTCCAGCCTAACTAGAAACAAGTGTGAAATGAGCGAATAGCCAGAGGGAAAAGGAAGCGTAGAGAATCAGAAGAAACACGCACAAACCAGCGCAAAATATACCTGAAGATCATACAGCTTGATGTACGCCCAAATCTCCTTGAGCGCCTGAGTTCGTGGTATCTCAGCAACGCCGCCTAGGAACTCCTGCATTTCCAGAGACACTCGGCGCGGCTTCATTATGCCCTTAGGCTCGGGCTTGCCAGTCTCCGTAGCCTGCTTCGAAACCGCGTAGATTTTGGTAACCGGTCCAGAAACGCAGATACAAGCACGACCAAGCCTCGCAGGGGAGGAAGACTGCGAGTTACCAAACGACACAGGAACAAATCTCGAAACGGTGCCAAAACCCAGTGAAATCGCCATTTTTGGAAGCTCCGGGATGATTTTCAAAGTAAGTGCAAAGGCGAAGTGGATAAGACTTCAAAAATTACAATTGCGAGAGGGATTTCTGTTAACCCCGCTCCTATTTTTGCTCTTTCCAATTCTGTCCTCTTATATTCCGTTATTGACTAAAGGGCCCTGGAACCCGGTGGATCAAATAAGGGTGGGCCGAAGGTTATATGGGCTACACCCAGGATACTCATTGCGAGAGCAAGTCCACTGCGTAATTATGAGAACCGTTTGCTTTTGGCCCAAATAATTCTTCAATTTTGGGCTTAATTCTTTTGCATCCAATTAGTGATCGGCTAAACAGGTCGGTTCCGATGAGTATGCATGGTTGGGTCCAGCATAATTTTGGACGCGAGGGTCGGGCCGTGGCTCCAGACTTTGGAAAATAAAAACAATTAAAAAGCAATCTGAAAATAAATTCCTATAAATATGTATTTGAAAACTTTACCGCCAAGAAAAAACTTCCCCACTAATTTATGGAACCCCTAAACTGTTAGCAATGGGTATTTGACTTTAGTAGAAATATTGCTAGTCAAATAATTAATGTTGTGAAATTGTTGCCCAGGGGCTGAAATTGGGTCACCCAAACTGAACATTTAAATTGACTCTTTCATTATTTTAGACTTGCCATTGAAGAAAATATTAAACATTGTTTATTTTATCTTATACATGAATGCAGAAAAATTGATGAACAAACTTTTTTTTAGAACCGTTGGATGGGTACGACACAATGTGTTGTTGTTTGATGAACAAACTTTGGAACACTCACATTCATACATGTGAAAGCGTATAACCATTTTAGTTGAGGATTCACTGGCAAAATTTGGATGTTTCACTGACTTCAATTGTCTGAGTCGGAAGAAATTAGTCAAATTATCACATATGTACCAAATTGAGAGAGGGGATATTGAAATAGTTTGGATATGTATGCACAAGACATGTCAACGAGTCCATCAGGAGAGTTGAAGAGCTCTAAGTTGAAGGAAGGTGGGGGAGAGGGAGATCTAAGAGGACGTGGAAGAAACAAATTCGATTATATTTAGCGGGATTAGACCTCTGATTGAACGAGTTAAAAACGTCTTATTATTATTAGAGATATAGAGAGATATAGGGCACATGTATGCATAATTGAGTTTGGACAGACTTAGGTAAGTAGGGTAGACTAAATAGCTAGATTATATTTATCTATTTATTATTATTTTTGTATTTATTTAGCTATGTAGTTATCATTTACTGTTATTAATTTATTTGCCTATTTATATATATATATATATATATTGTTGTTATTATTTTATTGTTATTATTTATTTATTTATTTTACCTTTATCTACGAGTTGGGGGTCTTTAAGGAAACAATTTTCTTATCTCTTCTGAAATAGGGTATGACTGCGTACATCTCACCCTCCTCAGACCTTGTTTTCAAGCAGGATTTACTGGATATGTTTGGTTCGGAAGAAATTACCACATATCGCCGCTAATTAAATAGAGACAAGTTAGAATAATTTTTATCCCTATGATCCTAGGTAACCAATTAAAAAAAATCAAAGAAATGAAAATTACATAGCCCAATTGTGATTCATACATTTCCTATTTCTATTTTCAAAAAGTCTATTACGTGGAAGAAAACAATTTCACAAAATGTACATTTTCTCATTACTATCCGTGCAAAGAATAACACCTATATATCTGTTTTACAAAGGAAGGCGTTTTCTTGTAGGAAAAGAAATAAAGCCCTAATTACACATACATGGTGAATGCCATAATTATATGTGAAAGACAACTTTTATCTGACAACGTACCCAATATATTTTCAACTAAGTTGGGGTCTGGGGTGAAAGACCACTTCTACCCTTGTATTATTTATTTCAGTCTCACCTACACTCCCCCAAAAGTTGGATAATGTATCTCGTGCATACCAATTTTTCAAAAGAGTCATGAAACGATGGACTGCTCAGAGATTTTGTAAATACATCTAAAAGCTGGTCATCATACCTCACGAACGATAGTATGATAAGCTTAGACTCTAATTTTGCTTTGATGAAATGTCTTTCTATTTCGACGTGTTTCATCCTATCATGTTGGATAGGGTAGTGCGAGATTCCTATGGCCTCCTTATTATAACAATAAAGGCTCATGTCCTTTGTTGGATCAAACTTCAGCTCTTTTAATAAATTTCTGAGCCACAGAAGCTTGTATATACGTCCTGCAATACCTCTGGCCTCGAAGCTAGACCTTGGAACCACCTTTTGTTTCTTACTTCGCAAAATAACAAAATTTTCTCTTACAAACGTGAAGTGTCTCGACATAGACCTTCTATCAGTTATTCTTCCAGCATAGGCTGCATCAATATAACCTTCAACCTTCAGATGTCCATTTTTGCTTAACAAAAATCCCCATAAAGGGGACGATTTCTGGTATTGTAAAATCCTCTCCATGGTCAGCATATGCTCCTCATTTGGACAGTGCATAAATTGGCTCACAACAGTAATTGCATAAGATATGCCAGGTTGAGAATGAGACAAATATTTCAGTTTCCCTACCAATTTTTTGTATCTCTTATTGTCCGTAGGCACCTGATCAGGCAAAATTCCCCGTACATGATTTTGAATTATGGGTGCTTTTGCAAGCTTGTAATCCACCATATCCACTTCAACCAACAAATCCAGGATATATGTTTTATGTGACAAAAATATTCCTTTACTCTATCGCGTTATCTCAATACCAAGGAAGTATTTCAAGCCACCAAGATTTTTAATTTCGAACTTGGTTGCTAGTTGTTCTCAAAGTATACCCATTTCTTCATCATCATTACTAGTAATATTTATATTGTCGATAGACACAATCAATTCGGTCATATTTTCTTGACGATGTTTTAGAAATAAGGTGTGATCAATGTTGCTTTGAGTAAAGCCTCACTTCTTCATGGACACTAAAATGCCCAAACCGATCTCTTGGCGACTATTTTAGTATGTATAACGCCTTCTTCAACTTGCACACAACTGACTCATTTGATTATGAGAAAATCCCAGTGGCATTTCCATATATACCTCTTCAACTAGATTTTCATGTAAGCACTCACAATTAACTAACAGAGAAAGGAGGACACAAATGGTGTTAAGTATGGCTACTGGAGAAAAAGTCTTCTAGTAGTCCATCCCATATGTTTGTGTATATCCCTTCGCTTAGCCTTGTTTTATATCGTTCAATAAATCCATTAAATGATCGAAGTTTCTTTCCACTAAACATTCTGAATTTTTATCTGATCGAAGTTTCGTTCAGTTTGATAATCGTGTTATTTGTGTATCTTTGTGCAAGAATAAGTTCCTGATTTCACGCTTTCGTTTTGTGAATAAAGATTCACATCAGGTGAGAACCGGGCCTTATCTTTGGTAGAAATTGACTCTCGGCGAGAAGTGGCTAACAAGCTGAAGCTTGCTAAACATCATTGGGTGGCAATCATCTACCAAAAGGCACGCAAGCAGTGGATACGGGAAGGTGATGGAAATATTGGATATTTCCATACTTGCGTCCGCAAATGCCGCCATCAAAATGCAATACAAGGGATGTCTTTTGATGGTGTCTGGACCGACTCAATACCGAAAGTGAAGGAGGGGATTTGTTTATTCTTTGAGTTGCATTTTAAGGAGCCGGAGGGGAACCTGCCATATCTAGCCTTGGAATGTGATTGTATCCTATTGGTGGAGGACAATGCTAAATTGCTTGTCCCTTTCTCGGAGGAGGAAATCTATGCTATGCTTAACTCATGCTCAAGCAGAAAAAGCTCTGGGCCGGACGGATTGAACTTTCACTTCATCAAGACACCTGGGCAACAATGAAGCATGACTTTGTTGAGTTTTTGACGGAGTTCTATTATTCGGGACGTTTATTACGTGAACTGAACTCCACGTCTATTGTCCTAGCAGCAAAGGTCCTATCTCTAACGGAGCTAGGACATTATCGTCCTGTATCGCTTATTGGTTGTGCCTATAAGCTCTTGGCAAAACTCCTAGTCAACCGACTGCGACAGGTAATGAACAAGCTTATTGCACCACAACAACTAGGTTTTATTTCTGACCACCATATCCAAGATGGGGTTTTACTGGCAAGCGAACTCCTATACTATGCACAAAGTCAAGGAATGCTTGTTGTATTCTTTAAGGTGGACTTTGCTAAAGTTTTGACTCTATAAATTGGTCCTTCCTCCTTTATATGATGAGTAAGATGGCTATGGTGCTCAATGAATTGGATGGATGCGTTCATGTTTATCAACGGCAACTGGTTCGGTCATTGTTACCGGAGCATCATCAGATCTCTTCAGCTTTGAAAGGGGCTTGCGACATGGGGATACTTTATCTCCCCTATTATTTGCTATTGCAATGGAGGCACTCAACCTCCTTCTAAAACAGGCAGTGACGGGCGGTTTTTTGAGAGATATTCCATGTGGCAATGCTATGTATACACATTCCCTATATGCTGATGACACACTATTCTTTGGAGCGGGGGACGTGGAAAATGTGGGTGCTATGAAAGGGGTATTGCGAATTTACGAACTCGTATCTGGCCTCTCGATCAATTTCAAGAAGAGTGGGCTGCTTGGGATTAACCTTTCAGCTAATCTTCTACAGGAATGTGTAGTGGTGCTGCACTGTTCGATTATGCAGACTCCGTTTGAGTACCTTGGCCTACCTGTGGGGGGCAACCCGGGTAATCGTCTATTCTTGGACCCTATTGTGCAAGCTATGAAGAATCGAGCGCTCTCGTGGGAGAACCAGTTTCTCAATTTCGGTGGACGCATTACACTCATCAAAAGTGTACTCTCGAGTATGCCGGTGTATTATTTCTCAATGTACATGGCCCCAGCATCGGTCATCGTGGAAATGACTCGCATATGTCGGCGCTTTCTTTGGCGGTCAAGTCATGCTTCTCACCCATCGATTGCTTGGCTCAGTTGGCCTTTATGTGCATGTCCAAAGACTATGGCGGGCTGGGTTTCCTTGACCTGGCTGCTTTTAATCAGGCATTGTTTGCAAAGTGGGGTTGGCCGCCTAAAAACTGATGAAGAAGGCCTATGGAGAGCTGTAATCCAAACAAAATACTTTGACCTTGGGAGCCTCGATCGAGATTGGTTATCGTTACCTATAACAATATCTCAATGAGGTGGTAGGGAGATTTGAGAAAGATTATATGTGCAGTGGGATTGTTTACGAGCGCACTCTTCCACGAGA
>JAOWBN010065725.1:0-20682 GCA_028565015.1 Pinguicula moranensis
AGTATGGTTAGTAGGTATATGTATGACCCTAGAAAGGGTCACCTGGATGCAGTACACCAGATATTGAGATACTTGAAGAGTGCACAAGGAAAATGGTTGATCTTTAGAAAGAATGGACATCTGAATATCGAGGTATACTGCGACTCAGACTAGGCTAGTTGTGCTTAAGATAGAAGGTCCACGTCCGGTTATTGCATGTTTGTAGGAGGCGATCTAGTATCTTGGCAAAGTAAAAAATAGACAGTAGTGGCTTATTCTACAGCTGAAGCAAAATACAGAACAATGGCCTTGAGTGTCTAAGATAATTTGGTTGATGTCAATACTTGTGGAACTCAAGATGGATCCATATCCAAAATTAAAGTTGTGGTGTGACAGCAAAGAAACTATCAGCATTGCCAACAACCCAGTATAACATGATAGAACCCCAAGCATGTGAAGATTCATAGGTTCTTTATCAAAGGAAAATTAAACAGCAGATTGTTGGAACTGAATCACATAGTTACCAAAGAAGAAGTTGCTAATGTATTAACTAAAGGTCTTAGTCCTCTAGATCTTGATAAGCTTTGTAACAATATGAGCTTAGTTGATATCTTTCGCCAACCTTAAGGTGGAGTATTGGGTAATGTTAGTGGAGTTTAAGTGGTAACCAAACTCATTATCCACCTACGACAAACTTCTCCTATATGCATCAATCAACAAACGAATGTAATGGGATGAATAATTAGATTCTGTTTTCCAGTTTACAATTGAGAGTATTTTCCCCACATTTGATTACAATTACCTTGGCTAGTACTGCTCAGAAATTTCCCTTCGTGAATGGTTGTATAGGTTGATGCTACTGAAAATTTACCAGTTTCTGAGCTATCCACATCCAAAAATCAGGGTCAACCTGCAGAGAATCAGGTGAAGGTAACCCCGTGGATAAAGCTTGTTTGGATTATTATTTTGATATTTAGTTTTTTTTAATTGGATAAGGCAAATTGAGTTCAGTTACAAATATTAAGACAGAAAGAAAGTTAATTACCAATGAACCCTCTATATTAAACATTTAAAAAATACTTTTTATATTATGGAAAAAATTAAAAAAATTTATACTTCTTTTGGCAGGTTGGGTGGAGTGAGTTGAGGGACGGATTTAGGAGGTTTGATGTGGCGGTGCCTATGTCATAAAAATATATAAAATAAAATAAAAATTAAGTTTGAAATTATTGTATAATAACTTCACTGTCAATTCACATAAAAATATTTTGCTCAATATAAGTATCTAAACGGGCATTTAGGCCCTATTTTGCGCAGCCTTCTAAAATTATAATCCAATTATAAGCACCTTCCCGCCAAAAAATAACTCTTCATTTTTTTAAAAAAAGTTCTTATAATCCAATTATAAGCATAAGAGGGTCTGCGCAAAACACCCCCTTAGCCTCTAAACCCTCGAGGCCTTGAGTTAGCTCAATAAACCAAATTTTTTAGTTAAGTCAAACACCATTATTCAGAAAGTGCATAACTTTCATGATAAACTACCTACAAAATAGATTGACACCTTGAGTTAACTCAACAAGTGAACCACCAATCAAGAGGATCATTTTATCATAATTATGGAAGACAACACCCTTTTTTAAACACTTCTGAAATAAGTGGAGACTTAATTATTATTTGAGGGATTTTGATATGTTTGGTCTCATCAACTAGCATGCAAACCCATTATTATCACACAATAATAAAGCATAAAGCATGCTAAATAAATAAACACACACATCAACCATGGATGATTATGGACTCTACTAGTTTCTTGGCCATTGGGGAAACTAGGGGGTTTAAACCTAAGGGTGGTTTTCAACTCTTGAAGCTCATGCAACTCTTTGTATCTCCACCTTCAAGTTATAAAAAACCAATATCTTATTTACTCCAAGGGTGTTCTTCAACTCTTTGAAAGAAATGCAACTCCTTGCATCTCCATCTCCATTGGTTCTTTCTTGGTGCCTCCTTGATTCTTGAGTTTACAACAATTCCAATCCTACCTCTCACATTTTTCCTCCCACTAAACTAATGTACATTACATTCTTTTTTGAGAGACTCCAAGTTACATTTATCTGGAGTGAAATAGGAAGAGAATTACATCAAGACTATCAAGAGATGCATGACATGCAAGCCATATTTTGAATGAATGTAAATATTACAAACACTCTTCCAAAAATAAGTAATAACATTTATAACAAACCAATTTCATTTGGCTCTAATCCATAACCATACACCATGCAATCATAATAATTAATAATTACATGAAAAAATATATAAAAAAATAGAACTCAAGAAAGAACCATTACATGCAACACATTCTTGAACTTGTAGTAGTGAGTTTTGAAAAACACTTTGCACAAGTTTAGCTTAGTTTGGTAGCCTGTCAGAGGCCAAATAAAATGTGATACTTTAGGATTATCCGTCTTAATCCTTTGTCGATACACGTGCAGACTGCAGTCGCTATCCACTGCCCGACGGATAACGACATGGGCAGGGATATCTGCCTAATAACTTGAGCATTTTTATCCCAAAAAGTTGGGCGGTTTTCGTTATCCCATATTTAACCCACATTTCAAAGTTACAATTCTGCCCTTATTATTCACAATTATTACTTCATTACCAACGATAAATAATATTATTATAACCCTAATCCACAATCTCATTCTTCGCAAACTCCCTCCACAACACAATTCTTCACGGCAAGAAGACTGTCTCCTTCCTCAGTGACCTATCCTTTTTAGTGAAAGCCCTCTGATCAGTCATCTATATTCTTCAATTTAATTAAACTTCATTTTTTCCTATACATTCGTATTTACTATTTGTGTTGCCTAGGGTTGCTGAAAATTGTATTTTTTTTTACAATGACTTTCTGGGTTAAGCTTAATTTAGCCTATCCTTGTTTGGATGTACAAAATTGCCTTTGTATTGTACTTCTATTTTGAGTTTGTATGTATCATGGCTTGCCTCTTTTTGGATTTTATATTCATTTTTACCACTGTAATTGTACATATTCTTTGATTTTTGTGTAGCCTAGGGCTATTGTATTGACGATTTAGCCTTTTTCTTTTTTGATTATATCGAATGTAGTGACAAACCCTAGGATGATTCAAAATTGTTAAAATGTTTATGTTAGAGTTGATCTATGTAGTGCCAAACCCTAGCCTTTACATGTTTGGATTTTACCGAATTGCCTATGTGGTGATAATGCCTAGGATGATTCAAAATTGTTAAATTGCTTTTGTAAGAATTGATATATGCAGTGCCAAATGCTAGCCTTATCTTATTTGGATTGTACTGAAGTGCCTATGTAAAATTTATTTGGTTGCAAACATGTTTTGTGTTGTTCCATTAAAACGTAAATGATTGTGTTGCTCATGCATTTTCAAGCAACAGATATTGCAACTTTATTGGTATGTGCAAGAATATTCATTGAAGTGTTGCCCAGTATCATTGCACTAGTTGAACAAGAAACCAATAGTGCCACTCGACCACGCACGCGTAAGCGCATGCATGATTGGAGTGTCCCTCCTAATATTTCTGAAAGATTGGCGTTCTTTGAACGAATCACTCAAGAGACTAACATGGAATATTTCAAGAACTTGAGGATGTCGAACCAAGATTTCACGGAGCTATGCAGAGTTTTGAGAGATGGTTGTGATTCGACAGACGACCATTATGTGTCCATGGTTGAGAAGGTTGCTATATTTCTATGCACACTTGCACACCATAAGAAATATAGGATTTTGCAATATGATTTCCAGCGAAGTGGTCAGGCTATCAGCCAAGCATCACCTCAGCTACTGCGGTTTGTGCTTAAGCTGCATAGTAGACTACTAGTTCATCCTACTCCAGTTGATGAAACAACAGATGATAAGAGATCAAAGTGCTTTCAGGTAACTGTACTACCTATGTTTCTTTAGTAATAGTTTATTGTTGCACTCTCACAATGCTCATTCTGCAATTAGGGATGTATAGGCACACTGGAGGGTACATATATCCCGCTTCATATTCAAGTACAAAATCAACAAAGGTCCCAGATGAGGAAAGGTCATTTGGAAACAAATGTCCTTTGAGTTTGTGACACTCAACGGCATTTTGTCTACATGTTGGCTTGCTGGCTTGGATCCTTTATTAGATCCTGTGGCACTACCCCTTTCTTGACTTGAAGGGATTAATCCTGCTATGGATGAGATAGAGGATCATATTCAGTCCGTGAATTCGTTTTCATGATTGAATGAATTCAGGGACGATTTAGCTAATGAGATCTGGCAGACCTACCATTCAACCGGAGCTAGCTGATGGACTTGAATTCTTATGTTGCAGATTGATTCTTGTGATGTTTTGATTGTTTCCATTCATTCTTGGCCATAATGTTGTGACCTTAATAATCTGTTGTGACTTCAATTACTTGGTGTCCATTTGTTGTGAATTTATTAATTTTTCTGTGACTTCAATTACTTGGTGTCCATTAGTTGTGAATTTATTAATTTTATAGTGAATTTCTCCATTTACGGTTGTCTATTTGTAAATGCTTTGTTGGATTTACATGTTGCGTCTATGTAGGGTAAAAGGTATGGATGCATAAAGCAAATGTGATGAGCAGGAGAACATGATCTCTGAGCAATTTGATGAGGTATCTCAGCCAACTCCTAGGACTAGATCTAGCCTCACAACCCCTTACAAATGTCCAATACGAATGAGGCCACTGGGAGGAAGATTAAAATTGAACCTGCAGAAGCTAATCAACAACAACAAGGTGCACCTTATTCCAGATGAAGAAAAGGCCCGACTTACTACCTTGAAGAAGTTAGCGCTTGAAGAATGAAAGGTCGGCCAGGGATGAAAGTGGGGTACTCACGAAAGGTTATTGCTAAGGTGAGGTTGTTGGTGGAAGGCAATGCAGTCACAGCCAAGAACATTGACAATAAGTTGCACAACTAGGGTAAGCAATACCGTTTACTCAATGAATTCTCAAAGTTGAGTGGAGTGGCCACTGACCAAGGGATACGCACAATCATCATGGACTTTGAGGATATGTGGGGCGAGCTTACATAGGTAATGTATCTTCCCTACATTGTATGCTTATTATAAGTTAAAGTGGCTATGGTTTTCCTGAAGATGCAGTCTATGCTTTTTTTTGTGCAGTTGAACAACAAGTATCTAGCACTAAGATGGAATTCCTTCCCTTAATATGAGTTGTGGTATGAGTTATTCAACCAGTACCGTGCAACAGGGTCAAGTGCAAGGGACCATGTAATGGCGGAGAAGGAACCTCCTACGACACCAACAAAGTAGCAATAAATCATCGACGAATTTGATGAAGAAAAAATT
This sequence comes from Pinguicula moranensis, assembly GCA_028565015.1. Classification (NCBI taxonomy): domain Eukaryota; kingdom Viridiplantae; phylum Streptophyta; class Magnoliopsida; order Lamiales; family Lentibulariaceae; genus Pinguicula; species Pinguicula moranensis. The sequence continues at coordinate 5,350 of JAOWBN010065725.1, forward strand.
CAAGAGTAAGATCCAAAGGGCACTCCTGTTGTTGATAAATCGCAATCCGGTGTGGATGGTGCTTCTAGCTTAAGCCGCGGATAGTCAGCCCAGCTTAGCATCTAAAGCAAAAGACACCCTCTCCAATGTGAATGCAGTTTGCACTAGTGCAGAAAGACTCTTTTCACAATAAGAGCATGTTTTGGATAGTGAGTCTAAAATGGAGAAAATTACCAGGTTGCTTAAGCATCTAAAAGGACATGAAGAGCTGAATGTCGCCCATAGGATCCGCCTTATTGATCACCTGCTTATGAATGAAGGACAATACTACTACTGGAACCATATGGATGGAGAAAACCACACAAAATTTATTCGGGTATTTCTTGAAGAGCAACTTAATTGACATTCAAAACTTGTTGTGTTTTTTGACAATCATCAGCATGGAGAGATGATAATCCTAATGCCATTTTCTTTGATGTTGATTAGGAAAATGTTGATAATCTTGAACATTTTAATGTTTATCAGTTGTGTTGCAAGATGTTGTTCGATATGCTTGTTGCAGTTCAGATTTGGTTCATTCACAATTGCAGATTATGGGTTTCAACTATGTATTGCGTAGTCGTGACCATTAGTTGTGTAGTTGTGTTGTGTAGTTGTGACATAGTTGTGCAGATAGTAGTTGTGGGGCATTACTATAGAATAATACTGCAGGTAGTTGATAGTTGTCCATTATGTTTACGCGTTGAATTGACTTTTATTGCAATCTGCAATTCATATTTGAAGTAATGGCATTCAAGCACTACTATATTTATTGCAATTCGAAGTTAATGCACATCTTGTGATTTGTATAGAGCAATTTACTGCAATTCAAAGTTCACTACTTCTTTGAATCGCAGTGTTCATAGCAACTACCTACAGTATTATTCCACAGTATGTTCACAACAGCAACAAAAATAAACAATTCACGGCAAAATGAAAATATGGACCATTCACAGCACATCTTGAACCATTCAATGAAAAGTTATCACAATAATGAGTTCATAAAACAAGGTGAATTAAACAGATTCACTGAAATTGAACCACAACATAAGAACAATGCAATAGGAATCTGGGGTCACTAGGCCGAGGCATCTTATTCGAGAAACACGGTCACCTGAACATTGTAGGATACACAGATGCTGATTCGGCAAGTAACCCGACTGACAGACGTTCCACCTCAGGTTACTTCATCCTTGTGGGCGACAATCTTGTGACATGGAAGAGCAAAAAGCGAAAGGTTGTTGCTCTATCCCATGCCGAAGCAGAGTTTTGAGGCATTGCACGTGGTTTGACAAAGACATTGTGTCTTAATAAGCTCTTGGCTGAGGTTGGGTATCATGTACATATAGCGTGTTGCAATGAAGTGTGATAACAAGACAATAATTAGTATATCTGAGAATCTTGTGCAACATGATCATGCAAAGCATATAGAGATCAATAGACATTTCATCAAGGATGACATAGAAGGTATTGTCATCACAATACCCTATGTTCGGACAGAAGATCTGCTAGCAGATATTCTTACAAAGGTTGTCTCAAATCTAGCATTCCATGATACATTAAACAAGTTGGCATCGAAGATCCGACTGTCCAACTTAATGGGGAGTATTAGAAATAAGCAGAAAGATCATTGCTCATATTTATTAAAGTAAAGAATCTCGTGAATCACATGATCTTTCCCTTGCTACCCACGACCTTTCCTAATTTGTTATATACTTTACCTATAAAACTAATGTAATTGTACGAAGGAAGTATCAATGAAAAGCAATTCATTCATCAAACCAAATTGCGCACAACATAATATCCTTGGATTATGGATTAATTAGTTTGAGTCTAGTTAAGTCGAAAAAATTCTACACTAGTTTCAAAGGGATTCCTTGCAAAATACAAGCATACCACAAAAATAATCTATGAAATCGTTGATGAGAAAAATAATTTTTGAGAATAGTTAATGGAGTACGCAATGTGTCATGATGGATCCGTGTTATTGGGCCGAGTTTAATAGACTCGTTGATGCTTCAAAAATTGTTGATGTCATTTGCGATGCAATGCTTTTCTTATTTGTCTCTCGTCTCTTCAGTCGTAACTGGTTTTTCGGAAGATACAAGAAAGCTATTGCACTCTCTCTATTCAATATTCCTAACAAAGCTCCTGCTGTTTTCTTCATGATCCTCTGTTTCAACTCTGATTGAAATCTTCGTTATCCCGCTGGAGCCAGAAGATTACTCCTCCAATAGAAGATTCAAATCAGCAATCTTCCAAAGAATAAAATTTAGGAAAATCGGTACTCGGCTGTTCATCATCATTCTTGCTCCTCTTCTTCAGAAATATTCTGCACAAAACCCAGTTTTGCTAGAATACAGATATTACCCAAAACAGCATTTAATCATCGATTTTAACGGGTGATTCGATTTTCACTAGGTTAGGTAAAAATCTCATGTTTTTTTAGAAACTTTGGCTTGTGCTATGGTATTACGCAGTCGAATTCGGGCATGATCCAATCAGTTCTCGCCCCCTTTGGTGGCATTCCTATGTAGAAAACTAGAGTTTTCTTTATCTCGACAACTTGGTTGTTCCTTGTACTCACAATCTTTTTGTCTGAAGAAAACCAACTTCAATAGCTTTCGCGTCTCTTTCAAAAAACTATGACGATGGAAAAGACGATAGACTGAAAAAATGATGAAGAGCAGTGAATCAAAGATGGCATCAATTTTGTAGAATTTCTATACTACTCACATTACTTTATGCCTCAAGTAATATTTGGTATTTCTATATAAACCTTCTACACTTCCCTTCTCCTAATCGGTGTGGGATGGAACACTTCAACAGTTGTCATAACGAAAATGGAGGTAAGCGATAACAATAATAAAGGTGAACGACACCATTATCACCATTGCTACCGTTGGTGTACAGTAGAGGTTTCATAACCGTACTAAAATGGTGGCCGTGAATAACTCAAAATTATTGTTTAATAGCTATGATTCTGGTATTAAATTTAAAAAAACATTATAAAATGATGCATTAGAAATTTAGCCAAATGAAGGTAAAAATCAAAGATTAATTCTTGATCGACTACGAACAGGAAAAATGCGACCAAAGCCGTGATCAAGGTCAATGGTAGGAAATGGTTGAATCAACAAGCGTCAAAAATGGAAAGGACAAATAAAAATCTCTAATATGATGAAGAATGAGAGAATGTGACTGCTTTCATTAAACAAACCCCATAATTTCAAAATTACTTGCCTATTTTCTCAATAATCGGACGCCTCATAAATTAATAACGAAAAATGATATAGCGCACGAAAGTAGTCGCGCGTGAGCGCCACAAATGGGCGAAATGAACAAAATACTCCCGTATTGGATTTCGTGTCGGTGTTCAACACGAGAGTATTTTGGTCATTTTGACCATTTTTGTGCGCTGCTTTCGTGCGCTATATCATTTCTGATTAATAACGAGGTCTTTGCACATTATATCCAGTGCCTCATCTGAGAAGCGAAACCCAATTACTTTGTCTAAGTTCTTTGCCAACCTCACGCCGATTCAGAAATTCGGTAAACATTTCAGAACCACCATGATGTAGGTTGGGAGAGGGTTTTCTTGGGGCACTGGGTTCATCCAGAACCGGCGGAGGTGGCTCCTCCATGGTGCCTTCCCTTAGGCCCATTAGAACTAGGAGATATAAGAGGTAGGGATGAGCAAAAAACATTCTAGAGAATGGTGTGAGAAAAAATCATGAGAGAGAAAAATCAATTGAGGAGAAAAATCATGAATGTTGTAATTTAATTGGTGGTAATCGGATGCATTTTGCCAAGAATGCTGACACAATTGTAGAAAAAAACATATTTGCCTAGTTATTTAAATGTAACATTGTAATTGTAAATGGAAAATTGTTTATTGAATAGACACCCTCAGGTTTAAATAGGTACAAGATTTTACTAATTGCATTCTATTCCCCAATCTTGTACCATATACCAACATTCTCCCTCAAGATAGGTGAAAGATATAAACTAAACCCATCGTTATAAGCTCTCTCAAGATCTAGAAAACTAACACCTTTAGTCAACACATCACAAAACTTATTTTTCGTAACTATGTGACTCAGTTCCAATGACTCGCTGTTTAATTTTTCTTCGATGAAGAACCTATCAATCTCCAGATGTTTGGTTTGATCATGTGTACTGGGTTGTTAGCAAATGTTGATAGCTGCCTTGCTATCACACCACAACTTTAATCGCAACACTTAAGGTCATAACTCTGTATTCTGCCTCAATTGTAGAATGAGTCACCACTATCTATTTCTTACTCTACCAAGAGACTAAATTGCCTCCCACAAACATGCACAAACGGACGTGGACCTTATATCATCAGCACAGCCAACCGAGTCTGGGTCGCAGTATCCCTAGATATTCAAATATCCATACTTTCTAAAGATCAATCATATTTCTGGTGCACTCTTCAAGTATCTCAATATTTGGTACATGACATCCAGGTGATCTTTTCTAGGGTCATGCATGTACCTACTAACAATTTTCGCAGCAAATGGTATATCCGGTCGAGTGTGATTCAAGTATATATAAGTCGGCCTACCAACCTATGATATTGCTCACTATCAAATGGCTCGCTTGCTTCTGCACTTAACTATAATCTCTGGTCAATCCGCATTATTGCGAGCTTGCAGCCTAACATATTTGTCTCTTGGAGTAAATATAGAACATACTTCCGCTGGAACAGAAAAATTCCCATTGACCCACGAGCTATCTCAATTCCTAGGAAATACTTCAACTGGACCAAATCCTTCACCTCAAACTCCTTGCCCAGTTTCACATTTAGTTTTGCAATCTTACTCTTATTATCACGAGTAATGATCATGTCATCCACATATACTGGTAGGACTGTGGTATGACTCTCATCCTGCCTGAAGAATACAATATGTTCAACATTGGTTTGCTGATAGCCTATGTCAATCGTAGCCTTCCTGAACCTGTCAAACCATGCTCGATGAGATTGTTTCAAACCATACAATGATTTTTCAAGTTTGCAAACCTTACCCTCAGTCTGACTAGTGTCAAATCCTGGAGCAATCTCCATGTATACCTCTTCTTCTAGATCACCATGAAGTAATGCATTATTCACATCGAGTTGATGCAAGTTCCACTCATATTTACTGCTATAGAGACCAGAGTTCTGACTGGGCTCATCTTTGCTATGAGTGCAAACATCTCATCATAATCAATTCCATACACCTGGTTGTATTCTTTGGCTACCAGTCGTGCCTTATAGCATTCCACTCTGCCCTCGGGGTTCTGCTTCACAATAAACACCCACTTACATCCAAGAGTCTTGTTACCGGGTAGTAGTGGCACTAGACGCCATATTTTATTCTTTGTAAGAGCCTCAAGCTCCTCTATTATTGTCGCTATCCATCTTGAGTCTGTCTTAGCCACCTACCAACACTTAGGAATAGAAACAATGTCTAAAGATGCAATGAATGCTCCATGTTCAGGAAATATATGGGAGTAAGAGATAGAATTAGCAATATCATTGGAATAAAAAATATCAGGGAAAAAAACATATCTGTTTGATGGAACCCCTGCATTGCTGCAAGTGTTCCTCCTAATAGTAATATCATGGACGAGAATATCAGTAAGAGGAGTAGGAATATCGGTGATAGAAATAGTGTCACCTGAAAATGAAGATGAAGGTGCCCCAGAGTCAAAGCAGGCAAGGACCTTGGGCATGAAATTGGTGCAGGTGACCCTGGAACCTGTCTAGTCTCCTCTCTCCTCTGCCATCGAATATAAGGATAGTGTCTTGTATATACTAACTATGGCTCGGCGTGGCTCAAAATCTCTCTCTCTCTCTCTCCACTGCACCTGACTCACACGTCGATAAAGGACAGGAAATGTCTCCAATTTGTACTATCACATGTCCCCCTTTTATCACTACTACTCTCATCTCTGCTGTTACTACTACTCTCCTCCTCTCGCAGTACACTATCAAGGGAACCCTCAAGAGGTAAGGAGAACCCTGCTAGAAGTACAGTGATGTGAACCTTTGACAAACTTGCGTCAATATTCCACAAACGATCGATACTTCAAGAAAAAAAGAAGGACGAATTTATTGTTCCTTATGCCTGATGAACACGATTTGTGTCATCCAAAAAAAGTCACAAATTTTGTTGAACGAGGCACCTCAAACAACCTCTTGAAGGTATTAGATGATACCAACCAAGAATTGAATGATAATTCCCAAATACGATGCTATCTAACTTAACAAAAAAAAAGATATATCGAATAAGGTCTTAAAAACCAAAGTAGAATACTTTTCAAAAAATTCATATCATAAAACTTGTTGATTGTCTTACATGGGGCGTTCATCCTCTTTATATAGGATAGATAATGAATTTCTAAGTGTCATAATAACCTCAAAAATGTTTCCTACTTGATAGAAACAAACCTAGTTTAGATTAGAACAAACCTAGTTTAGATAAGAACAAACCTAGTTTAGATAAGAACAAATAAAGCAATAATCTTATCTAATTATTTTTATAAGGAAATAGTGTCTTTGGATAAGGAATGAATCCTTTTGGATAAGTTTTATGGAGAAACTTCCTTATTCATTAAGTCTTTGGACTTGGTCTTGTTTCCACTTGTCCTTGGACTCCACAAGCCACCAAAAAAATGTGCACTATTCATTTGGGCTTGCTTCTTGGGCCATGACTTGGGTCATGATAATGGGTCGGGCCATTTCAAGTGGGCCATGGGGTCCACTAAGCATAAATGGGTCTTGGTCTCCTCTGGGCCAAGTTTCTTGGATCATCAAGTTCAGACTCCTTGCTCGTCTAAGACTCATTGTTAGATTATGACTCCTTGGTGGATTATGACTCCTTATTGAAATGGAATTCCTTGTCGAGTTAGAACTCCTTGTTGAGCTAAGACTTCTTGTTGGAATAGGATTCCTTGTCGAGTTAGAACTCTTTGTTGAACTAGGACACCCTCCAGGGTTAAGACTCCTTCAGGGATTAGGACTCTTATTAATTAGCCATGCTACCCTCCAAATGCGTCTTGAGCCTCGAATACCTCGAACATCTTCATCAACCACGCTCAAAGATCTAATCATCTTGTAGCTCGTATATAGGTTCAATTCAATATAGTGGTTCTCTTGGGCAATAATACATGTGTTTGCAAAGTTCGTGTTTCTATGATATTTTCTTTTTTAATATTAGTGTTAATGGTCTCAAAACTCTTGGTATAAATTATTTAGGGTATGTTTTGTTTTTCTTGATAATTATTTAGGGTATGTTTTGTACCTCTAGTAGTTTTTAACTTTTGCTTTTCATTTTTCTTTTTCTTCTCCTTCTCATTCTAAAAGTTTGAAGTGTTGCAAAAATGACTAAAAACAGAAAAATATATAGAAATAATATTTTGTAATTTTTTAATTTATTTAAAGAATTATCAATAGAAGAAGAATGAAAAAAAAGTTGTCTCATAACTACTTTGTGTCTGTTTTGTATATCTTAAAAATTAAATTATTTTTTTCATTCTTTTTTTTTTCAGATCATTTTAAAAACAGTGTTTTAAAACTCCACTTCTACTTCTCTTTCTCATTTTTTTCCATTCAAACTCATTTTGTTAAAGTAGGTAGGATGCTACATTTTTTTCTACTTCTATTTCTAATGACAATTTTGTAAATAAATAAAAATTATCTTAAAAGATTTAACTGCTAATACTATTTATTGTTTTTGATTGCAAATATTATTTCTATAACTTTTTATTTTATTTTATATTTTTTCATAGTTTTTTCAAACACTCAAAAACTATAAAATTAAAAGAAGAATAAGAATAAGAATGAAAAGCAAAATGAGAAAAGAACTAGGAGTATAAAACAAACTCTTAAAAAATAAAATTAGCTGAAAAAAAATAAGAATGAGAACTAAAACACTAATATTGAAATAATTTGAAAAAAAAGTAGAATCTAATTTTTTTTAATGGTACAAAACTGGTTGTTAAAAAGTTAAATAGAAAACAGTCTTTACAAATATAAATAAAAATTAAAAATTAAAAAACTTGTTTACAAAAATGCCATAAAAAACAAAAAGAGAATCTGAAGGTTTAGACCTATCTCTCTATAACTTCTTGTGATTAAGCAAAAAAAAATAAAAAAATAAAAGGAGAAGTTGAATATTAAAATAGACTTTAAAAAAAATGAGAATGAGAAGCTACCGTAATATATAAGTACAACCTTAATAGTTCAAGTGGTATAACACTCTCGGTAATAACTTAAAAATCTCAAGATTGCTATCCAGATTGAGTAAAACTCTCCTGAAAAGAAGTAAAGAGTGCGTTTGTTATTTAAAATAAAAATAATATTAATAAAAATATTGAAGTACAGCCTAACGTAAGAATTACACATCCGATTTCTATTCCAATAGCTTCTCCATAATGTTTCTTTTCCTTCTTACAATCCTACAATAAATCAACCAGTCCAACAATGCCCATTCCCGGTACATTTTTATTAATGTAAGAGCATGATCATAAAGATCACAATACAAAAAAAAAAACAAAACAATTTGTACATGCAGAACTCAAGGTAATAATGAAGGCAGTTTTTTCTCCTTCCTGATCGATGAGGATACATACGTTCACAAGTTATAAGCTATAGACTTTTAGCATGTTATTGTTGTAAGCAATTTGACACCATCTATATCTACATTTATATGATATCAATGAATATACTTATCCATTCTATATATCCACCATTCTCTCCATTTTTAACCGATATGAGACTTTTTGTATGCATACCAATAATTGTGCCATTATTAAATAAAATACTACTGATGCCATATCATTTTATTATTTTATCACTTTAGTTCTAACTGAGCTTAGATTATTATTCTCAATTTATTGCAATATGCATATTGTTACCTAACTAAAAAAAAAAAATATGCATATTGTCAGCTACAATTATTAGGATGCCACATGAAGTCTTTCATTTACTCGTGCGGCAACCTTTTTTTATCAAATGAATCTAATGGTCTTGACTTAGAGCTAGAGGCTAAAGGTTAATTAGTATTAGCATACATTTAAAGGTATTATGCATACCTATATTTGTGCTACATGTATCAAAGTAAGGGTAAACTACGGAGTATATTCTCATGGTTTAGTTAAGAACCATGAGAATAAAAATGCTCCTTTGAAATGTTAGGGTAATTTACTTTAAAGAAATATGGAAAACACTATTGTTAAGTTGGCCCTTCCAGGGGCGAAGGTAGAGTGACGGGGAGTCATGGTATCCTAGAATTTAAAATATATATGTAAAAAAATTATTTTTTCAGTTTTATCCACCAGAATACTATAATTATATTTATTTTGGTTAATGTATAAGGTCTATTTAGATCAGTTGGTAGAGTGCAATGCTTTTAATCTTGTGGTCATGGGTTTGATTTCCCGGGGCACTTTATAAATTCTTTCTTTCTAAAAAAAAAAGCAAAAATTGCTTAATCAATTCTTTTTAAAAAAAACAAAAGCAGAAATTGAGGTTCTACTGGAAGTTGAACCTAAGTTGATGGATGCAAAGCTCCGAGTCATAACCACTGCACCATAGAACCTTGATCACATTTTATCAATTCCAATAGGTCTTTGTTTTCATATTTTGTTTGATAACTTTTATTTTATATATATATTTACAGTGTTAATATAATTATTTTTGACAGTAAATGTTTTTTTGGATTGATGGTCAACGAAATTGGTTGATTCGACTTATTTGGACTCTTTTAATTTTTTATTATATATATATTTTTTATAGTTCTTTAATATAATTTTAATAGGTTTATTTGACTTATTTTGACTATTCTAGTTTCTACCAAAACATATGAACGTATATACCCGATCCTATCCACAAACTTTGCTCAAATCGAAAAAGATTATCCCAATTCACTTAATTTTCTGGCTTCACCCCCATGTCCTTCCATTTAGAATAGAGTAATCAAAAATAATATAAGTAAATGTTCTTGTTCTCTGTGTAATAATATTTATGAAAATAATATTCTTTTTAAAGCAGTTTTAATACACTTAACACTAGTGTATTATCTATACTTTCAAAGCCCCAAAGAAGGTGATAAAAAAATAACTCAATTACAACGAAAAATTTATATGGAGAGGTGCAGTAGAAGGAAATAGAGAGCTCACTTGGATCCTGGTCCCCTTAGGAAAAGAAAACAAATTGTACTAGTATTTTTTTATTTATTATTTTGCCCCCTCCTTCATATTCCATTTCTTTTTCAGTGGCCCAGACTTCCAGTCCACTTGTCTTTTTAAAGTTAATATTGGCCCAACACACTCAAATATAATTACTCCAACTCTAACAAATACAATTTCGGTTGCCTCTTTGGGAGAATTGGGTAGCGCCATCCGGCTACATACAAAAATTGGATGTTTCACCAAAGTTCTTTCAATTTATGAATGCCTCTTTACTAAAGGAATCACTCCCCGATGGATTCATACAACGCCTGCAAATAGAGTTTCAAAAATTAAAACTACAAGAAATTAAAGTTCAATCTAGTTGAAACTTGCTTTGCGTTAATTTTGTTTAAACTGTCAATCCCTGGCAGTGGCGCCGAAAATTTGATGCGCACATACATGATGCACTTTTATGTCCAAGTGTACACGTCCTATAAGTAATAAAGTGATGATAAGGATGTCAAACTATAGAGATTGGGATAAACAATCACTAACATTCACAAGTTTCGTGTAATTTGAACAAAATAAAATTGAGTTCATGTTTATACTACTCTAGTTATTAAGCTACAAATTAGGCAATGAACTAAGATGATTAAAATGCAGTGGAATGAAAATAGATTTATTACAAAGGCTTGAGATATCTATGGGGATTGCAACTTCACCACTAGTCTCTCGGCTAGAATTATAATCCAATTAGTCATGGATTAATTATCGTATTGTGCCTACCGGATTCACCTATCCTAGACTCTTATCTCTCTTGAGCTGTAAGCGTCCTTCTCCTGTTTATAAATGAGCATCTCTCGATGTCACATACAAATAGACCAGAGACATTACTCTCAAGTGATCCTCACACGGTAAAACTGATTCTGTAGGCATTCTCAGCTATACCAACCGATGTGGACTTTACTATACCTAACATAACTTGTGTCTCTCGACTTTCCATTATGCTTATTGCATCTACTCACGTTGATCATAGATAAATAAATGAGGATGAAGAACAGCAAAATCAAGCACCATAAAGACAACTAAACATGATAAATATTCAATAATCTCCCCGAGTTCTTCAAGGGTTATATTGCTCCCCTGGATTTAATGGTTTAGCTCATGCTTAAGGCATGAGTCATTCTACAAATACACAATATTGAGTTCATCACAAGGCCAAAAGAGGATTGGATCAGAGCTTTAGGATGATGACTCAAAACCCTCTTTTCATAAATGATCTCGCTCTCGTGCTCCGTTGTTCTCTTTGTGTTGATTTTTGCCTTTTATACCACTTCAGTAGCTTCTCGTAAAAGCTTCCAGTACTTTACATAGGTACATTTGTCTGCCTACCAAGTGTGGCGTGTAAACATGTGTGTACATATCACCTTGCATAGTCATGAGATCAAGAGTTGGTGTCACACCTTAGATAATTAGGGCAAAACCTCCATTTTTGGGCTTGTTTCTCTTCATTTTCTCTCAAAGAGCAATTAATGACTTGTTTCTGCAAAAGGAAGGAAAATATGTATAAAAGGCGTGTCTCATCATCCTTATTGAACAAATCAGACTCAAATAGTCTGTATTTAGTAGGTATAAAGTCGATTCATCAACATCCTTACATGTTCTATCTAAGTACTATTCATTTGACTTATATATCTAGTCATCTCATTCACTTTCTCTCATATCCAAATGCAGTTTGGAATAGAATGAGACTTTCTATAAACCTCATTACACAAAACTGTTCTCTATCATGGCTAGTCAAATCTATTAGCGATGCCTACTACACGAGAGATGAAGCCTCAATAACCTTCAACATGGACAGCAAAGTAGATCAACCAACTCTAAAGCTTGCCAACTCATTCGAATGGATTCATGGCCCTAAATAATAGTTTAGGCGGAAGAATAAGATTTTGGAATTGATTTCCTTGTATTGTTTCTCTGTTTGTTATAATTTCTTATAGGGAGATTACATCTAAGTATAAAGGGAAGTAGGAGGGATTAAGGAAAAAGATTAGTTAGGTCAATCCTTTCCTTTTACAATTACTCCTTGATTTCCTCCCTCCATAATTACATTATTTTATCAATCCCCCTCAAGTTGAATTATAGTGCCTTCAATTCTTAAGTTGCTCAATACACGTAAGAATGTTGGTCCGAGTACTGCTTTTGTTAAAATATCAGCTAGCTGGTTCTCTGATCTTACATATGGTGGGCTGATGATCCCTCATTGTATTTGTTTTCTTTAATGAAGTGATGATCTACATCATGTCATCCACATAGATGATTGGACATATGACCAGATCCCTCTTTCGTTTTAGAAACAATGTATGGTTAGAGTTGCTCTTGTTGTACCCGTACCATCTCATGGCCATGGAAAATCTCTCGAATCATGCACGAGGTGATTGTTTCATACCACTGCACACCTATCTTAGGTAGAACTGGGCTGAGAAGCCTGGTGGAGCTTCTATATACACTTCTTCATTTAAATCACCATGTGAAAAGGCATTCTAGACATGCAATGGTATCAATCTTTGCCACTGATGAAGTTTCCACATAGTCAATCCCATAGGTCTGCGTATAACCTTTTGCTACCAGAGGGGCTTTGTACCTCTCCATTGTTCCATCTGCATTGTGCTTTACAGTGAATACCCATCGATAGCCTACTGGTCTCTTTCCTCTTGGTAGTTCAAATTGTAAAAATCAAAAATGGAGGACGAAGCTTGTGTTATTGATGGTTTTAACTTACAAATGCTGATACATGATTGTGTATTTATATTGTTCAGTAATGTGCGATAGGTGCACCCAACTCCTACCAAACCCAACACCTAACACTCCTAACACTCCCCATCAAGATGGGCAAAAGATATTAACTAAGCCCATCTTGTTACAGAGTCTCTTAAGATCTAGGGAACTAAGACCCTTAGTCAACACATCAGTAACTTGTTATTTGGTGACTATGTGATTCAGTTCCAACAACCTGCTATATAATTTTTCTTTGATGAATAACCTATCAATTTCCACATGCTTGGTTCTCTCATGTTGTACTGGGTTGTTGGCAATGCTGATAACTGCTTTGCTGTCACACCACAACTTTAATTTTGGATCTGGATCCCACAAGTATTGATCTCAACCAAATCATCTCAGCAACTCAAGGCCATTGCTCTGTATTCTGCCTCAGCTATAGAACGAACCACTACTGTCTGTTTCTTACTCTACTAAGAGACTTAATTGCCTCCTATAAATTTGCAATAACCGGATGTGGACCTTATATCATCAGCATAGCTAGCCCAGTCTGAGTCGCAGTATCCCTCAATAACCAGATGTTCATTCTTTCTGAAGATCAACCCTTTCCCAGTGCACTCTTCAAGTATCTCAATATCTGGTGTACGACATCTAGGTCACCTTTTCTAGGGTCATGCATATACCTACTAACCATACTAACAACAAATGATATATCCGATTGAGTATGATTCAGGTATATAAGTCGACCTACCAAACTTTGATACTGCTCCTTATCAACTGGCTCGCCTCCTTCTGCATTCAACTTCATCATTTGGTCAATTGACATTTTTGCGGGCTTGCAACCCAACATACTTGTCTCTTGGAGCAAGTTTAGAACATAGTTTCGCTGGGATAGAACAATTCCCTTGGGCCCACGAGCTATCTCAATCCCAAGAAAATACTTCAACTGGCCCAAATCATTTACCTCAAACTCCTTGCCCAGTCTCACCTTCAGTTTTGCAATCTCGCTCTCATCATCACTAATAATGATCATGTCATCCATATATATTGCTAGCACCGTTGTATGACTTCCATCATGCATGGAGAATACAGTATGGTCGGCATTGGTTTGCTAATAACTCATGCCAATAAAGCCTTCCTAAACTTGTCAAACTAGGCTCGAGCAGATTGTTTCAAACCATACAATAATTTTTCAATTTTGCAAACCTGACCCTCAGTCTGACTGGTGCCAAATCCCAGAGTAATCTCCATGTACACTTCTTATTCCAGATCACCATGAAGAAATGCACTTTTCACATCGAGTTGATGCAAGTTCCATCCTTTATTCAGTGCTATAAAGACCAGAGTTCTGACTGTGCTCATTTTTGTCACGAGTGCAAACGTCTCATCGTAATCAATCTCATACACCTGGTTGAATCATTTGGCTACCAATCGTACCTTATAGCGCTCCACTCTGCCATCGGGGTTCTACTTCATAGTAAACACCCACTTACATCCAACAACCTTCTTACCATATGGTAGTGACACAAGATGCCACGTTTTATTCTTTGTAAGAGCCTCAAACTCCTCTATCATTGCCGCTTTCCATCTTGAGTCTGCTTTAGCCACTTGCCAATACTTAGAAATAGAGACAATGCCCAAAGATGCAATGAATGCTCCATGTTCAGGAAGTATATGAGAGTACGAGATACAATTAGCAATATCATGGGGATGAAAAATATCATGGGAAAAACTATATCTGTTTGGTGGAACCCCTGCATTGCTGCGAGTGGTTCTCCTAACAGTAATATCATGGACAAGAATATCAGTAGGAGAAATAGAAATATCAGTGGAAAGATTAATATCACCTGAAGATGAAGATGAAGGTGCCCCCGGAGTCGAATTAGGTAAGGATCTTGGGCATGAGACTGGTGCAGGTGACTCTGTAACCTCTCGAGTCTCCTCTCTTTGCTGCCATTGAGTATGAGGATAGTGTCTCGTATAGACCAACGACAACTCCCCCTGTCCTGGAATCTTGCTCTCTATTGCACCCGACTCACTCGTCGGTAAAGGACAAGAAATGTCTCCCACTCGTACTATCATATGTCCCCTCTTATCCCACTTATCACTACTACTCTCATCTTTGCTGTGACTACTATTCTCCCTCTCTCGTTGTACACTATCAGACGAGCCCTCATGAAGTGAATATGACCCTACTAGAAGTACGGCTCATGCTCCTGAAATGTAACATCTATGCTCACAAACAATCGCTGCTCAATTGAACTCCAACACACATATCCCTTTTTGATCGCAGAGTATCCCACGAACAAACTCTTGATAGCCATCGGATCCAACTTTCCAACCCCTGGCCTATTATCC
>JAOWBN010065836.1:0-20678 GCA_028565015.1 Pinguicula moranensis
GTTAGGAATTTGCCTAATATTAAATTCCTAGTATTTGACTTGAATTAATATTCCTTGTAAGAATTCTAATAGTATTAAAATTCATGACTATAAATATGAGATCTCTTAACTATTAGGGTTGAGAAGGGTTAAGAAGAGAGGCAGAAAAAGGAGAGAGACTGGGTGAGAGAAAAATAGAGAGATTTGAGGTTTGGGATGTGACTCTGTGTCTGCGGGACTTGAGAGGTTTTCTCAGTATCTTCTAGTTATTCTCCGTGTCTCTGTTGAATCACGAGAATGTTGTTTCTAGTGGATTGATTCTCCTCTTCTCCCATGGATGTAGGCTTTCAGGCCGAACCCTGTAAATCTTGTGTTATTGCCTTGTTTTGTAATTCCACTTTCACAAAGTCTAGAATATTTCTCAACACTTTTCTTATTCAGGCTCCGATTGATTACATCTGAAATACACGCGAGTGAGGAAAAGAAGTAGTAGAAGAAGATCCAGTAAAATGCCCTCATTCTCTCTCTCCTTAATTTCACTTCAATTTGGAATTAATTTTTTCACAGATGTAGTCTGCGATTTTTACACGATTCTGTTTGACACATGAGTAGAATTTTTTTTTATCCAATTCATGAGCACTTACGACTCAACACAACCACAAACTCCCCTCTCTATCATTAGTTTATGAGTATACATGATTTTATCTCGACATAATATCCCGTTACTCTTTCACACCTTTTTCTCTAAGGACCCAGGATTTGAATTCCGAGGGTACAAAATTATTTTTTTAAAATGAAAAGTACATATAAAAATATTTAGGGTCTGTTTGGTATAGAGCTTGCACTATACCCGGTTCGCGGACAGGAGGGGGAACACTCATGGCTTCCCTTTACATTCTTGTTTGGTAGCCACAAGGCTGTTAGACACATTACGTCAAGTCTTCGTTCGGTACCACCACTGTTGAAGCGGGTAAAACCTAGGTTACACTTACCTAAATGTGGGAGATTACCATTATACCCCTTCTGGGTCCTTTGTCCGACGTAGTCTCTGCAGACTCTGCTAATATATTTTACAATTCCAATTCGAGGTATATTAGAACCAGAAGATGTGGAATGCAAGTAGCAGACAAAGAGAGCTGAATCGAGCGAGATTTCAGCAAAGAAAGATCGACTCTTTAAGTTAATCCTCTTCGGAGGGGGGATTCACAAATGATTAAACAGAGTGCTCTTGTCTTGTATGTACAACTACTCCCCTCCCCAACCGAGTTTGCGAGCTCTTCTTTCCCGCAACAATGTTAGTTTCCACTCCTTTGTGAGCAGTGACATAGCTCGTTCTCTGGCGTCTTCACATGTTTCAGTGGCAGCATTACACTTCCCAGCCTATTTCTGATATTGAGAAGCCAATCTTTTTGCCTCCCCTAAACTGGCGTTCATGTGTTGAGAGTGTTCTTCACCTACGGTCTCTTGCAACTTTATCTCTTCTGATAGCAAGTCCACAACTTTATCTATTCCATTGAAAAATTATATTGATTTCAGAATTGATGAAGAATCACAAAATAACAGTGATGGGGGCCACATCCCGGACGAATTACTGTTAATAGTGAGATGAGCCGCCGATTGTTCTCGTCAGGATAAACAACATAAGCACCAGCAGCAACATAACCAACATAAACAACATAAGCACAAAACACAACATAAGTAAAAACATTCAAGCACGAAGTTGCAACATTTAATAGACAATTCAACAGTCATATTTGTTCACAGGACAAGTGTAGCGCTCAGTATGATCCATATGACAAGCAATCACAAGAATGAAGACATTTCAATAATCTATTCCGTTGTTGCATATAGTTCTCCCAAAGACCAGTTGCAAGTTGCCCCCTGAATTGATTCCACCATGGTGAGGAGTTCGCAGATTGTATATGTCGTCAGCAACATCAGTGTCAATGACCGTCTCTTCCACGGGTGTGTTTGAAGAACGCAATAGTGGGTCCTCTGGGATCACTTTAATAACAAAATTGTGAAGAAGTGAGCAAGCGAGTATTATACCGCATTGCGTGTTAAGTGGATAAAATGAAGGACTTCTTAGCACAGCAAATGTTTTTTTAGAATTCCGAAGGCCCGTTCAATAACGTTATGCTCTGCTGCATGGCTAAGTTGAATAGCTCCTTGTAATCCCATGGCCTGCGGTTGCCCGGACCCCATTCCTGCAATGATATCTAGTCTGCCTAAAGGGTGTGAGGAAGCCCTCGACTGATCATCTACTGGAACGTGGAGAGGGATGTATGTACCATCCAGTTCCCCAACGCAACCCTACATTCACATTCAAGTTATAATTAAAGACCAATACAATGTTTTAATTGAAAACGCTGCAATGACATACCTTAAAGCACTTCCATCTTTTATCTGTTGTGCTCTCGTCGACCGGTATAGGTTGAGCTAGATATGCGCTACGGAGCTGAAGTACTGTCATAAGTACTTCATGGAACACTACACTAATTGTGTGGCCACTTCTTTGAAAGTCAGTTTGAAGAATGCGATTTTTTTGGTGGTGTGCTAGTGTGCGGAGGAATATTGCCACTTTCTCGACGACAGATACGTATTGATCGTCTTTTAGACCACATTGTGCTTTTAGAACTCTACAGAGCTCTACGAAACCTTGGTTGCACATCCGCAAATTTATAAAACACTCACGATTACTATCCTGCGTGATACGCTCTATAAACGCCATTCTTTCTGATAATCTATCTAAAATTAAGTATTTTGGCTCCTCTAGACCGTCACGCTTGCGCTTTCGGCGTCTACTCCTTTTTGTCCTTCTATTTTGTAGGGAAGCTAAGTATATTATCATAGGCAATGCGCCGATGAATGCCCGTATGCATAATATGAAGTTTTCTACTTCCATTGCTATCAGACAATTCACAATTCATGAGACCCAACATCACAATGAAAATCATTATAAATGAAAATCCAATGTTTCATTAATAGTAGGTAAAACTTCCAAAACAGTGAAGACTAGTGAAGTTGAACAATAAGCAACATGAACAACAACACATTCAACAACATATTCGAACAACAGCACGTTCATCAACATATTCGACCAAATGTCAACAACAAATTTGAACAACATATTCAACAACATAGTATGAAAAAACAGAATAGAGGTGTTATAAGAACATATTCAACAACATACTCAACAACATCGGGCATTTCAAATCATAAAAAGAAGTATGAAAGCAACTCATGTCCATCATGGTGGAAAAAAAAGGGTTATAAATCAATATCTTGAATCTATAGATCATTTCTGCCAGATTGTTGAAAAACATGAGCAAACACTGTCAGCAACATCGGATATTACATACAGATTGTTAAATAAATTATTCTAAACACAAGCATCAAACCCGAGTATTACATACAAAAAATAATTTTAAAATTGGACACCCGAGTCTGTTATTTATCAACAGAACAGAGTATTACATAGAGAAAAGTCTGATAAACTATTAAGGACCAATTAAACAGTCAGACTACATAATCAGACAAGTTAAGCAGTCAGAGTACATAATCAGACAAGTTAAACTATTAAGAATCAATTTAAGCAGTCTAATAAAATACTAAGAACCAATTAAGAACGAAATGAGCAGTTTGTTGATATCTTTAGAACCAATTTAGTAGTCAGAACAGAGTAGTCTACAAACCCTAACCCAAATTGACAAACCCTAAACCCATGCATCAAACCATCATGACCGGTGTGAGGAACCCTAATAATCGACGAACCCTAAACCCAAATCGACGAACCTAAACCCAAATCGACGAACCCTAAAACCCTGGATCAAACCCTAAACCCCTGCATCAAACCCTAAACCCAATATCCGATAAATGTAAGAAACCCTAACCCTACACCCATAAATCGATGAACCCTATTCCCAAATAAGAAAAAATTGGACACTGGAGTCGGTGGAATAAGGCAAGAGGAGGCTTACGCTGTCAGTAGGCCGTATTTGGCTATGGTGTGGTATTTCCCGTCGGCGAGAGAATCGGAGGAGAAATTGCATCCTCGGTTCCGCACGAAATGGCTTTTATACAGCCAAATCCAGGGGCAGAATTGATATTTTGCAACCCAGGATTGATGTCAGATTCTTTAAACCCTCGAGCGAAAAGGGTTTAAACAATAGTTGTTTCCCTGCCCTATACCCTGCCCGGAGCATAAACCCGCGGGCAGATGCATATGCAAGTTTTGCTACCAAACGGGGAATAAACCAGGAACCGCACTGAAAATCCGGGATATACCTTACAGCTGTTGGATGCCAAACAGACCCCTAGGGTTTGAAGTCAGTTACGGATCAAATTACTTCGCAATTAGGATATATACAGTTTTGTGATCTTAGAGTCCATAATCATTTTTGATTGTCTAACCAATGACATTCATGCAAACGACTCCCATATGAATTGGTTGAATTCCAGACCAACAATCTTCGCAGGGGCCCCACGATTGTAGCCCAAACGAATTATTTGCATCCAATGAAAATTAAAAACTAAACCTCTGATGATAATGAATGTCATCCACCACTACGGATATAAACCAAGACCCTAACCAATGGCGGAGGGAGGGGGGATAGGCCTGGCTCTAGCCCGGCCAGCCCCCTCCCTCACACTCCACCCCAAAAATGCCAAAAAAAATTCGTATCCACAAAATAAAATAAAAAAATATACAAATTTACTCTTGGTTCTTTAAATGAAAAATACTTAAGCGTTATAATTTGAGTAGAGCTACATATTAAAAAAATAGCTATGATGAATAAAATGAATTAAGACTCAGCTAATAGTTACCCTTTTCCCTTTCTATTTTCATTACTCATCCAAAATAATTTAATCAAATAATTTATGTTTATGATTTTCTCAATGATCAAACAATTTTATATTCTTTTTTTATGGAGATTTTTTTATATGTTTGGCAGATATAGCTGACGAAATTTCTGTAATCCAAAACCATAGTCCATATCAAAAAATATTATCGCCCCCTAGAAAATTATTCTTACCCCTAAATATTTTTTTTAATGCAACACAAAAAATTTTAGACCCTCCTAAATTTTTTTTCCTATATCAGCCATTGCCCTAAACCCTTAATTATAAACCCTAAACCCTAAACCCTATCTATATGAGAATTAAAAAACATAGAATTGCAATTCTAATTCCTCCATTGGACTAAAAAGGTTTTTCCCTTCGGAAAAGAAGTGCCAATCAATGGGCTAACAAAGGAACAAACATTGAAAAGTAACACAATTCAGAGCAAAGGGATCAGCAAGACTCCCTCGACTCACTAAGAGAACAGGTAGGAGGAACTGTTCATACCTTAGAACAACTCAAGGGGCGATTCTAGAGATCTGATTAGCGGCAAGAGGATAGCCAAAATTCATATGGAAGCTAATCACAAAATCAGAAGGATTTCCTCTATCTCTGGGTTCAGGTAGGATAGCTTAGGTAGACCAAGCCCAATAGAGTGCGAATGCTAAAGAGCCCACAATTGGCCAAGGGAGATATGAGTTGACTATTTTAAAAGGTATGGCCCATGGTTAGTCCGCTGATCCAGAACAGGCCCAAGTCTATGCCATAAATTTGGTCCCCCAAAGTAAGCAGTTTTTTGCCCCTAATCCATTGAAGAGAGACAACCCACCCTCTCCCAAACCGGTGGCCATAGATGGATTTATCGCTTACCTCAATATTAAGGCAAACAAACCTGGAAGAGGAGGATGGGTCCTGCACACTGGGTGGAATAAAATATTACAAGTCGAACTTCGGGCAACAATCAAAGGGGAAGGTGAGTAGAGGTCAAAGAAAATCCAAGAGAATCAATTCTCGCCTTCTTAGGTAATTCTTCTTCCCTATTATGTGGAATAAAGTTCTTTATTGGAATATAAAAGTTTTAAGAACTTTAAAAAAAACATTTCATGTTAGTCTTTTTGCAATTGTTGAACCTTTTAACCCAACACATTGTGGAGACTCGCCAATTTAGTTAAGTTCCCTTTCTTTATATCCAATGAAGAAGCAAACAGTAAGTTATAGGTTTTTTGGAAGGAGGAACATGAGTTTAGATTAGCGAGTTTGTGTGCCCAGGCGATAACTAGGTGGTACAAACAAGATAATGAAGAAATATTGATTACTTTTGTCTATGAAAGCTACGAATATGCCAGAGGAGAGGTTTATGGAAATACCTGGTAGCAACCCAACCCGGAACTAACCTTAGATAGTGCTTGGAGATTTTAGTACTATCAAATCTAATAAAGAAAAATATGGTGGCACGATCCAACCGGCTTGGCTCATGAGAGAATTTAATGGCTGTTAAAACTCCTGTGAACTGATGAAGCTATACTCAGGAGGTCAAAAATTCTTATGGTGTAATGGCATAGGTATACAAAAAGAATTTGGGTAAATTGGATAGATCCCTGGGTAATAGTCAATGTTTGGGATGGAAGGAAAATGTGTCATACACTCTCATGCCCAGGAAATCACCTGACCACAACCCAATGATGGTTACCCTAAAAGAACAACAGAGAAACAATGACATCATGCACTTCAGATTTATGAACATGTGGACCAGATCAGAGTCTTTCATGTCCCTGGTGATGCACTGGAATGCTGTGAGTAATGACGATAAGATGCAAAACTTGGGAATGAAGTTGAAGAACATGAGAATGAGGCTAAGAGAACGGAACAAGAGCTTGTTCGGTAGAGTCGAAGCAAAAATCCAACTACTAGAGCACATACATGATCAATTCAACATTAGAATGGACTCAGAACTGCTAATGGCAAAGGCAGAACTGGTTGATGGTAAAATAGGGAATTATCAAAACTGGAGTAAATGGCTAAGAAAAATGGATTAGGAGAGGATAGAAACTTCAAACTTTTGTTACACCATAATAAATGCTAAAATAAATAAAACATAATCAACCAAATGGTGCTACCTGGTAGAAGGACTCTAGAAGGCGCAAAAAGGGTACACGAGGAAGCAATATGATATTTTGAAAGGATGTTGAGCATCGACGAGGAAAGAGAGATGGAATACGATCTATCATACCTCTTTGACAAGAAAGTTAGTAGTGTAGAAAATAGTAACATATGCTTGATTCCTTCTACCAATGAAGTAAAAGATGCCCTATTGGCTATCCCACAAAAAAGTGCGCCAGGACCAAATGGCTTTGGATTTGAATTCTTTAGAATTACAAGGAAGATAATAGGGAAAAACCTAGTCATTGCCATTTAGGATTTATTCGTTGGTGTGAATTTCCTAGAATCTTTAACTCTAACGTGCTTGTACTGATTGCCAAAGTGAAAAATCCTGATGATTTTGACAAATGTTTCCCTATAAGCCTCTGCTTAGTGATATACAAGGTCGTAACAGTTGATGGGCAGACTATCCAAATTTATTGGAAAATTGATTGCAGACGAACATGGGATTTTTCATTTTTGTTCAAAGCAGAAACATATTAGATCACAATACCCTGGCACAAGAATTCTCTCAAAATATTAACAATAAACACCCAGGGGGAACATCAGAATAAATTGGACATAACCAATGCTTATGATATGGTTAGTTGGACCTTCCTCAATAAGGTTCTGAGAGCTAAAGGTTTGAATCAGGCTGACAGGGATACCCATATAAAATACGTAATGAATCAATGGTTCTCAATCTTGATGAATGGAACATCGTTTGGTTTCTTCCCATCAGGGCATGAACTACGCTAAGGGGACCCAGCCTCCCTATATCTATTCATATTGATGCAAGAGACTTTAGTAAGACTAAATTTGCGAGAAATTGAAAGGGGAAAGATCAAGCACTTCTAGAAACCAGTTAGGTCCCCAGTGATGTCACATATGATATATGTGATGATGTCCTATGCTTGCTGAGTTGAGACCGAAGATCCATGCTCTCCCAGACCAATATTTTGGAAGATTATTGTTTATGGTCAGGTCAACAAGGACAAATCAACGATTTTTGTATCCAATAAGGTTGGTAATGCTAGAAGGGATACAATACTACAAGGGACAGGGTACAGGTTGAGGTTAGGTCTATTTCCCACCAGCTACTTTGCCCTCCTATTTTTCAGGATGGGTAAAATAGGATATATTGAAGCCGCTAATTAATAAAATAATAAACAAAATTACGGGATGATAGAGCAAACTACTCTCCCAAGCCGGGAGAATAATACTAACAAAGAAGATTGTCTCAAGTATTCACATGCATACTTTGGCAGTCATGCGACTTCCTCGATACATATTGGAAGAGATGAGATGGCGACTGGCAAACTTTATATGGGGGGAATGAGAAGGAAGGCTGAAACTCCGGTGGAGGGCGTGGAAAAGATATGCAAGTCAGTAGAAAAAGGGCGCTTGGGCTTACGAGACAGAAGAAATTACAAAAAGCGATAACCATGAAATTTTTCTTCAAAATGCTCACTGAAAAGGTCTTGGATTTATGATGCTCCAATGTATCAAATTCAGAGAAGATTTAGGACATCGTGGGCCCACTCATATGCAAGGAAATCAAGATACAAAGAATCCAAGATAATCATGCGGACATGGAAGAGGATATCAATTAAAAGGAAAATATCAGGATCTGCAAGATACCCCCCATCCTCGAGATCAAAGAGTCCCTATGAACTATCCCAGGCCACAACGTGCCAGGAGAAAATGGGTTTGGATCGAAATTCTTTAAATCCCCTTGGGAGATCAAAGGGCTAGACCTTGTAGGGGCCATCCAAAGCTTCTTCTTCGGAGTGAGCTTTCCCAGATTTCCAAAATCCTAGCTCTTATTGCCAAAGTGAAGAACCTAGATAGCTTTGATAAATTCCGTCCAATTAATTTGTGCTTTGTTACTTGCAAGGTTGCTCCTAAATTATTTATGGGTAGGCTTTTCAAGTGCATAAGAGGTCTGATTACGGAGGAACATAGAGTTTTAGGCATAAGCATTTTTTATCACATCACATTGGCTCAAGATCTCACACAAAGCATCCATAAAAAGAGCCAGAGTGGGAACATCGTGACAAAATTGGACATGGCGAAAGCTTATGATATAGTCAGTTTGAATTTTCTAGAGAAGGTTCTTGAAGAAAAAGAGTTTAGTCAGGCATTAAGGGACCTCATGATGAGATGTGTTAATGACCAATGGTTCTTCATGAAAATGAACAGAACGACTCTAGGTTTCTTTCAATGGGGTTAGGGACTGCGGAAACGCTATCCTTTATCATCCTAATGTAAGATACCCTTTCTGGGCTGATCTTGTGGGAAGTTTGTAGAGGGACGATTAAAAAATTTGGACAATTTCTTGGAACCCCAATAATTTCACACTTGATGTACGCAGATAACATACTATGCTTACTTAATGGAGACAAAAGATCCTGATAGTACTCACCAAGGTACTTGATGTTTATTGCTCATGGACAGGACTAAAGGTCAACAAAGCAAAATCAAGCCTTTTCATGTCAAATAAAATAAGTCATGCCATCATGGAACTCCTAATCAGCAAAATTTCAAAAAAAATTATTGGATGGAAGGGTAAGTTGCTTTCTCAAGTCGGGAGGATAGTTCTTTTAAAGCATGCCATAGCTAGTATCACGATTCATACTTTGTCTATACTTAGGATTCTTCAATACTACCTTGATGAGCTACGTAGCTAAATGGGCCAACTTTTTGTGGGGCGAGATAGTAGTGAAGAAGAAACTGCATTGAAAAGCATGGAGTGGGATATGCAAGCCTCTAGTAGAGGGTGTTTAGGGATCAAGGACTTGAGGTAAACACATAATGCAATGGCAATGAAGCTTTGCTTCAAGATGATCATATAAAACAATCAATGGGCAAAGTTCTTTAGAACTAAGTACACCATAAGAGAACATATACTCATGAGAGAGACCAAATGAGGAGATTCCTATTTTCGAAAATATGCCATGAGTATGCAGAAAACAATGGTGGATAAATGGCTTAGTTCAGGACCCCTAGCAATGCACTGCCTGTAGCTGCAGGAGATAACCGACAAGGCAAAGGTACAGGATTTCTAGCTAGGTGGTGCTTGGAACTTGAAGCAGATCAAAGAGACAATGAGAGAGGTCATCTGTAAGGAAATTCAGGAACAAAGAATCCCGTCAAATTACCATGAAGGAGAGGGGACGATAAAAGAGTATAGACATCGTACCTGCAAGGAAAATTCAGTATTAGATTTGCATGGGAGTCAATCTAGGAGAGGGAACCTACACATGAGGATATAGAGCAAATCTAGAATCGTGCATTGACACCAAAGATTGTGATGTGTGTATAGCGAGTATGGCAGGGATGTCTGGCGTTGGATGATAATGTATGTTGGCATGGTATTCAATTAGTCTCAGCATGTGATTGCTGCTTATCGGGGATACAAGAAATAGGGGACCACATCTTTGCAAATAATGTTTTAGCTAAAGAATTGTGGGATAGAGCAAGTCTACTATTTGGCATTTCAAATCCCAACTTGCAGACATGGAAAGGTAGGATCCATTTTTGGTTTTCTCATGCAAAAAAAATGCTACATGGACTGGTCATCTTGTGGGTATTACATTGGCGGTAATCACTTGGTGCTTATGGTTGTGAAGATGCAAAACGCGTTAGTCGGTGCAAGTTTATCCAAGGAGCAACTTTGGAAGTAGGTACGCTTTTACATTACTGAAATTTGTGACTGTGGCACTCATCCTAGTAGAGGACAGTTGGTTTCATGGTCCCCCTCCCCTCCCACAAGGGTGAAAGAAGTTGAATTGCGATAGAAGCTTCATTGGAAATCTAGGACAATTAGGGGGTGGCAGAATTGTCACAGATGAACATGGACACCTCCTAATAGCCTTCTCAGCCTGCTTTAGAATGGTGACTAACAATAGCGCTGAGTAAGGAGAGATACTACAAGGACTCAAGATTTGCAAGGAGAATGGTGACTAACAATTATCATGGAAACCGATTCCGTGCTTGTGATAAATTGGCTGATGTAGAAGGAGTGTGACTTATGATACCTTTGGGACTATTGGGATGAACTAGACACAATGATATTCGGGATACACATTAGACCGATGCACCTATTAAGGGATTCAAACGGCATTGCAGACGCGCTAGGTGAACAGGATTTAGTAGAGATAAATCAAAGATTTATTCAAGAATCCCAGATGTTCAAGGAAAATAGGGGCAGATTAAGAATGGGAAAATAAAAGCTACCCTATATCAGGCGAAGATAGTTATACAATCGGCTACCTTTTCTGAGGTCAGGCGATTAGACTAACTTGATATACGAATCTTAAACTCTACTACGCAATCTCCATTGTGGGGTTTCAAGCAACGAGGCAAGCAACTAATTCAAAAATGGTTAAAGAGGCTAAGATGGCTCGAAATTTAGGCAGACACCTCAAAATACTACTCTTAGATGATAGATGGGTCTCAGGCCTAATAAACT
This sequence comes from Pinguicula moranensis, assembly GCA_028565015.1. Lineage (NCBI taxonomy): Eukaryota > Viridiplantae > Streptophyta > Magnoliopsida > Lamiales > Lentibulariaceae > Pinguicula > Pinguicula moranensis. The sequence goes on from JAOWBN010065836.1 coordinate 11,435, forward strand.
TTTCATATATGGTTCGCATCTACCCGAACTACAGCCCTAATAAAAGCTTGTTTTGTGCTAAAAAACTTAAAAACTAAAAAGAGTAGGCATGGAGTTGGCGGCCCAATCCGGTGTTGCGGACATTGGCACATGCGGCGAGGGCATTGGACACACTGTAATTGTCGGATTTCAGGTTGTTAGAGAGTGCATTTTTTTTTTTGAAGAGGTGGAAGGTATCTTAGAATTTGCCAGTATGAAGAAGGTTCTTCAGAAGCCAGTTTAGTCTAATTAATTATTCAAGAGGATTCTCTGTTATGGAAGCTATTGGCTTCTTGTAACACTCGGAAATCATTAGCAGAAGCAACAGAAATAATCATTAAATTTATCCATGTAACACAAGTTTATCTTGGTAAGAAGAATTCATGTAATATTGGAATTTCAAGACACTTTCTGGTAGAGCAGGGCGGTCCGGTTGAACCGGAATGGACACCAGTTTCTGATCCTGGGAAATCCTTGTCCGATACCTAAACGCCCGGGGATGCGTCTCAAGTTCAACCGCCGGTCCGGTCTCCACTTTCAGTTCATACAGTTCAACCGCCCGTTCGCGGCTATGTTTTTATAGTTAATTTTTCATTGTTTGTATGAAATGAAAGTGTATATATAAACTATAAAGTATAATTTATATATGTAAATTTATAAATTATGAAATATATATATATATATATATATAATCCTAAACCCATAACCCTCCATATATGTTATAAACTTATAACCCAAACTTATAAACTATATATAGATATAAACTATAAAGTATATATTTATAAGTTGTAAATTATATATAGAACCTAAACTCTTAAACCTAAAATCTACAACTATATATTTCTATAAAATTTAAAATTTACAATGATTGTTTTTCAAAAAAAATATATATATATTGTTAATTAATTTTTATTTTTTTAATCGGTCCGACTGGTGTTCTGGTCTAACCACCATTTTTTATAGTAGTTTTCGGCCAATTTTTGGTGGTCCAACTGACAGCGGGTTGGGGACGATCTGGGGAACCGTCAGTTTTGATTTTTCGAAATTTAGAATTGGAACTGGATCGCCGTTCTAGTCCGGTTCGTGATTCATTTTGCCCAACTTTGCTTCCTTGTGAAAAAAATGCCTTTGGATAGCATTATAAAGTGGGCTTTGCTAGGAAACTTTAGTATGCACATGCAGTCTCTCCTCAGAAGATACTACTTAAATCCATTTTCCAACATCAAAAAATTTGCAGTGGCTTAAAACAAATATGTATGCATATGTCATGGATACATTTTTTTAGGGGTGTGAAGATTCATTAGACCCAGTCCAATGGGCTCAACCCCGTGGGGTTGTGCGTGCGTTAAACCAACATATAAAATGGATATGAGTTGCTCTTTTAACACCTTAGTACAAATATGTTAGATTGTAATACCACATTTCTATATATGTAGGTTTCTACTTATGTTTGTAATCCATGTGGGATATTTGTCACAACATGGGAGTCCAATCTTGAAGCCATTCCATTAACTGCACTAATGTAAAGATTTATATCAAACTTGACTTAATGGGCTCAGGCTGGCATCGACCCTCCATGTCCTGCAAGAATAGTGTGTGTTGAATCAGTTGATTAAATATTATGCTATAAGATGGAGCCAAGAAGGTAGATCTAGAATTTGTCTGATTCTCCATTAATGCCCTAAAAAAGATATCGAAAGGAAACAAAATGGTTTAGTTATGATAGAAAGGACATACGCTTAAAGTTCCCAGCTTCTTATGGATACATTCTACAGAAGCATCTTCTTATTCACATTTTTATTCGATACCTCCCTTGAAATGGAACACAATCCGGTGTGTTCTTTGCCTCTCATATGAAACTTCGTCATAAAGGAGTTCAAATATCACCAAGCATTGCTTGTCTAACCAAGACACGCGAAGCCAAAATTAGATGCGACTTATAACATCTATCCTAATTTCTCCTATAATTCACCACAAACTTTTCATTAAGCTTGCTTAGGCATTATATGGTGAAACTATTACCAGTGTATGGACAAAAGATTAAATCAGACAAAGTTTTAGATGGTGTTATGAAGTCCAAACCAATTGAATAAGGACCTTGGCCCTGGTGGCCAATATGTACTCGGGATGGACTCAACGCGGAAGCCATGTGAGTTGGCTCCAACTAACCACTACTGTATCTGTATCTTTACATGTTCAGAGTCACCATTCTTGCACAACAAACTACGAGCCTCTCCCAATCTTTTGAATAAAAAATGATTTCTATTTAAATCATTGCTGATTAGATATATGATTCGGAGCCAATCATAGCATTAAAGAGCATCCTAACGCCAAGGATGAAGTTGGGAAGGACCCCTATCAAACCTAAACGAATTAATCTCTGATCGGGTGTAGCCCGAATGTCCCTGCATGCAACAACAAGTATGCGGTCACAGTCTGCAACAAAAATCATTTTATGGACTATACGACACTCTTCTGGAACAGCAACGGGCTGAATAAACCAAGAGTTTTCCTGAGAAAATGGACAACTTAATTCTCAATTAAGTTGATGGTCATCGAAGAACCATTCATCGATGTCGGTAAAATTCAATGGTTTGCGAACCGAATTGAATTCACTAACACAGTGGCCAACAGTAGTGAAGGAGGTAAACTTTGGATATTGTGGCATGCGGTGATAATTTTGAAATTCTCAGCACAACCAGCCAATCAATTACGAGCATTTGGTCATGCAACGAATTAAATGTTCTGGTCACTTTCATATATGGAAAATGTTCTTATATCCAGCACAGAGAGCTATGGCATTACCTCATGAATATACAGCCGGTAAACCTCCCTTGGATGGTCCTGGGAGATTTCAATGCGATTTGCTCAAATTCAAAAATACGCGAAGGAACGGTCATACCCAGTTTGCCAATGTCAAGTTTAGTGAGTGTCCCCAAGCTTGTGCTTTACTAGAACTGGGAAATATTGGACGACGTTTTTCGTAGTGCAAAGTACACTCTGGCGTCAGTAGAGCTAGGTCAAAGCTAGACTGTGTGGTTGTTAATGCTGCCTTCCTCGGGTGGCGAGGGTGCAGTAGTTACACCCTACTCAGCCAAAAATTGTCGGATCATTATTGTCCTTTACTAATTCGGTTGGAGGATCAAGAGGCAGCCTATTGTCAACGATCTTTCAAGTTCTGAATGTTGGGTAAGGAGGAAAGTTTCATGCAGTTTGTGGCAAATATATGGCGCAGTGAACAAGGTCAAGTCGGGCTCAACACATTAGGACGCAAACTTAAGAAAACTAGAGCAACTTTGAAAGAATGTAACCGTAGCACTTTTGGGAATCAAGAGAGATCACAAGAGCTGACCTCGTTGGAGGATTGTTGGGCGGAGACAGTGGTCGGATCCTAAACCATGAAAACCGAGTTAGATGAATGGGAATCAAGAGAGATCAGTTGGCTTGAACAACTAATGAAAAAAGTTGGTTGAGCGCAGGCGATTGTAACTCGAAGGTAGTCAACATAGCTCTCCTTGTACAACATAATCATTCCCGCATCTCTCACATGCGACTGAGGGATGTCAGAACTATTGAAGGCGCATCTACAATACATGAAGAAGATATCATTTTCTTCTGGCAGCATCTGTCTGAAGGGGCCTTAACAAACCCAACGGAAATCTTAGATATTTTTCCCCAACAGTTTTCCGAGGATGACAATGCACTAATGTGTGCAATTCCAGTAGTGAAGAGGTAGGAGACGCTGTGTTGTCAATTCCTAGTGGAAGCGCTTCAAGGCAAGACGGGTTCAATTCTAAGTTCTTCAAACTGACTTGGGAAATCACAAGAGCTGACCTTGTTGGCTCTATGAGGACTTCATGGATGGAGGGTGAATTCCCCAAATGTTTATGTTGAATTTCATTACGTTAATATCCAAGGTAGCAATGCCAGAAAGATTTGATAAATTTAAGCCAGTAAGCCTAACCTCTTTTGTATGCAAAACAATTGCAAATGTCCTAGCGCAAAGGCTGAAGAAGCATATGGGAAAACTAAAAGCCGAGGAACAGTGCGCCTATGTTCCACGGAGAAGCATATTTGAAAACATTACCTTAGTGCAGGAATCGGTGCACAACATCCACAAAAAGGTAACCGGGGGTAATGTGATGATCAAGTTGGATATGGAAAAAGCCTTCAACAAAGTTAGTTGGAAATTTTTATAATTTGTCCTTCACGCAAAAGGTCTCTTGCAGCCTCTTGTAGATCTAATGCTCAAGTACATCAAAGGCCAATGGTTTTCGGTCAAGACGAATGGAGTATCTCTTGGTTTTTTCGAATCAAAGCAAGGCTTGAGGCAAGGAAACCCACTGTCCCCATACCTATTCATATTGATGCAAGACACTCTATCATGATTGATTCAATGTGGACATGAGTCAGGGGACCTCAAAGCGTTCAAACAACCGATTGGTACCCTGCTGGTGACACACCTAATGTACGCAGACGTTATACTAGTGTTCACCAGCGGAGACATAATGTCTATCAGGGCTTTGAAGAAAGTACTTACTAAATATTGCGAGTGGTCGGGCCAGGTTGTATGCAAGGAGAAGTCAGCTTTCTTTCCCTTAAAGCACATCAGTCTATCTAGGCTAGATGCGATTCACAGACTCATGGGCTATAAGGAAGGCATATTCCGAGTGACCTACCTAGGTTCCCCACTGTATTTTTGCCATCTGACTAGCCTTTTGTTCGAATCACTCCTGGATAGAATCCGAGGGAAACTTACCGGGTGGAAAGGACACTTACTATCCAGGGCTGTAAGGCTAATGTTTGTAAATCACGTCATGGCAAGTTTGCCTATGCACCTTATGGTTGTCTTGAAGATACCACAAATTGTGCATAATTGTATCAGAGAACTCCTAGCAAACTTTCCATGGAGACAGGGGTAAGGAAGACATAAGATTCATTGGAGAAGTTGGAACCGAGTCTGTAAACCACTATGTGAAGGCGACCTCAAAGTGAGGGATCTCGTTGAGCTTCAAAAAGTGATGACCATGAAGTGGTGTTTCAAATTATTGACTGAAAGCAGTTTGTAGGTAAGGTTCTTCCAGGCAACATGTACAAGATCAAACTACATAAAGCAACGTAGTTGCAAATTCTCAGATTCAAGGTTTTGGAAACTCACAATGTCCAAAAAAGAAGTGGTGTTACAAAACACCAGGATTGTGATTAAGAAAGGAAACTCTTCATTCTGGTACGACAAATGGTTAGCTTCGGGTGTTCTCGGTGTGCAAGTACAACAAGTTCTCAATAGTGAGGCTAAAATTGTAGATCTCACCTGGGACAGATAGTGGGACTCACAGCAGCTTCAATCCCTGGTTGGGACAAATTTAACTGCTGAAATTTTGAACCATCATCCCCAATAACTATGTGTTGATAAAGATATCGTGGTCTGGAAGCCAGTGGTAGAAAGAACTTTCACCTTGAAATCAGCTTGGGAAATAATAAGGGATAAAGCTAATAAATTGCTGGTAGAAGAGATCATATGGAACAAAGTATCACTCCCCAAGATCAACTTATGCTCAGGGAAGGTGTGGCAAAAGTGCCTCCTAACCGATGAGAATCTGACAAAGAAGGGGTGTACATTGTCTCATCTTGCCAATGCTGTGAACAAACATCAAGAAAACTATGGACCACATTCTCTCTTCAAGCAACCTTGTCTTGACAGCTACCGTAATAAGTTTCAACTATGCGAGCATTGTACCATGGAGGATTCAGATCACACAATGCGAGCGTTGTACCATGAAGCGTACAGGGCTAACAGGTTTCATTTCTTCAATCATACCGGGTATACTAACCTAGGTATTGTGGACTTGCAGGTGTCGCGCAGGCTACAAAGGCTCCAACCTCATTGCAAACCAATTATAGAGAGAGCTACGTAGCTTGATAAGTTCTGCAGGGAAATTGGCTAACAAGGTCTTTTATATGCAGGTTCCTGACCACAACATACAACAAAATTTCAATATTACAGTCTGGTGGAGTGAAAGGCCGTGTGCCAAGATCATCAAATGGCAGAAACCTCCTATAGGCTGGATCAAGCTAAACTCTTAGTAGAACTCGTGGCAAACCGGGGCTTTTTGGCGGAGGGTATCATTAGAGATTCAAACGACGATTATCTAGAAGCATTCTCATCATCGTTTAGACACGGCACAAATAATGAAGTGGAGCTACGGGCATAGAAGGTATTAGGCTATGCAAAGAAAAAGGCTGGGAAAGCATCATCTTAGAGACTAACCCCACTCTCCTAGCTGGATGGATTCGGAGCAACAACTGCACACCATAGTTTCTCTGGGATTTCTAGGATGAGTTCATGACTTTATCAGCAGGTCTATGGATACATGTACAACACTAGTATTGTGAAGGAAACAACATTGCGGACTACATCGCAAACCGTGGGGCTAGCGATGATGAACGACGATATTAAGCCAAAAATGCTACCTAGAACTGTTAGAGGGTGCATTAGTGTAGAAAATTGGGATTTACCGTATCTGAGATTCAGATAAGAGCTGTTATAAATCCCAACCTTGCTTTTGTAATGGCGCTCTGGCCTAAACCAAAACTTTTATTTTAATGAATAATTTAGATAAAAAAAAAAAAAAAGATATGACATAACTCCTAGGATTGAACGCAACTATTTGATCTTTTTTGGTCTTTCAACAATAAAATCAATCGGTGTTGTTCAAGAAAATAAGAATTCTAAGTGTTGACATGAAGGAAAAAGATGGGCCCGTTTCACCATATGAGATTTGGACCGGAGCACATTTGTAGGTCCATGAAAGAAGTGTCTTTAGTGCTAGGATCCAATGTGTGGGAAAACCAGAACCATTTCAGAATACCCAAAGGGACATGTAAACAAGATTGCTTTAAATAGCAAAAGCAGGACATAAAAGTTTCTGTGCTGCATGAAACGGACCCATTTTAAGAGTACATGGGATCGTAAGTCTTCATTTACGTCACACACGCAATTTTTGCTCCGTAGAAACATTAACCCCAAAAGGTACGTGTTTGGTCGAATCTGTCAACACAGTTAAATATGGAAAGGAGAAATTTAAAGATAATCAAAGCTATACAAGGAAAGAATTGATACCAATCAATTCTTTTCTTAATCCTTTCCTCCTTTCCCTTCTTATGAAGATATGTAGTGCTATTTAAACTGTGTAAAGTCACGATTGAATGCAAAAAAGAAAATTCTCCTACCATTGTTCTTCACTTTTATGCATACAAACTCGAATATCTCGTTCTATCATGGTATCAGAGCGAATGGTTGAATATTGAATCAACCTACACGCTTCATCATTTACCATGTCGCTTAAAGAAAATACCAGTGGAGAGCACTCACTGGAGAAGACGACAATGCTCAATCCACCACAACCGAAAAAATGTGATCTCACATCTGTTCAACTCGAAACAATACTGAAACACCTTCAGCCTCCCAGCCAAGGAATTTTGGTTGGAGTCAAGCTGAACAACTCAAATTATGACCTATGGTCACGATTAATCCGTGTAGCCATCGGTGGGAGAGGCTACATGGCACACTTAACCGGCGTTCCGTCGGCTCCATCAGACACTGATCCTTTGTATCCACAATGGGAACAGGTGGATCTGCAAATCATCAGTTGGATGTTGCATACCATGGACAGCGATCTCTTGATGCAATATGCGGAATACCCTATGGCAAGAGCTATTTGGGACGGACTTGAGACAACCTTCAGCAATGGCCGTGATGGGTTACAAATTTACAACTTATCACTGCAGGCCACCAAACACATCCAAGAAACAGGGACCCTAAAAGAACTTTACAGCAATTTACAGCAAATCTGGAGGGATATTGATCGCCGCCAGCCCAACCCAATGAAATTCGAAGAAGACATCGCCATATTCAATCGTCTAAAACAGGAAACATGGCTATTCCAGTTTTTGGCCTGAAAAAATGACGATTTTGATGCAATACGCAGTGATATCCTAAAAGAAAAACCTCTACCCTCAGTTGAAGCAGCGTACGCTGCGGTCCGTAGGGAAGCCACTCGAGTTGAGATTCTCAACTCGCGACCTCACAGCGGACATCCATCACAGGGTACGGGCGGACGTTTTTCAACTACAAATCAACCCGATCAGAAACAAGAATTATCCTTTCGGCCGATTGAAGACAAAACAAAGTTGTATTGTACCTTGTGTGAGAAGAAGGGCTATAGCACGGAAAAATGCTTCAAAACCATAGGCTATCCAGACTGGTTTTTTGATCCAAACAGGAAGAAAGGCAAGAAGGCTACAACGGCTGCGGCTGTAGACAACGCCAAGGCCACCAATTCAGGCAACCACCCACCGGTTGTTGCGTCTGTGGCTGTGGCGGATCGGAGAACCACGGCTACCCTAATTCCCGATCGAGGTATCTACAATACATCCCAAATTTGGAAAGGTTTATAGCCTTTCCAAATTGCCCCTGAATTTCCTATATTTGTTGATACGTCCCTGCAGGATAACCGTGTTCCCACATTAGACCTCCAAGTACCTATGTTTCCAGATACACCCTCTGGAAAAACCGTTATCTACAATACATCCCAAAACTTTCCCAAAACTCTACATACATCCCCACATAAACCTAAAATTCGAACAAGGCCCCTAGTTTTCCAGAATATTCAACACAACTAACCCCATGGTTCTAAAAACTACAGAATCGACCCCAGCCTTTACCAAAAATTCCAAACAACCCACCAGACTCCACCAAACTCCCCTCAGTTTCTACAAAATACCGAACCCATCCCAGCTTGACAAAAAAAATCCAACCTGTCAACCCCATATATTCGAAAAGACACAAAACTTACCTGCAGCATATTCTGCCCATGAACCCAGTAAATGTAGCCAGTGGATTTTTTACTGTGGTGCTACAGAAACTATGACCTATGATCCAAAAGATTTTATTTTTAGGTCACCGGCTCAACGCAGTAACATTCACACTGCAAATGGTGGATTATCTCCAGTCCAGGGAGCTGGCACTATTGCGATTTCACCAAATCTTACACTTAATAGTTGCTTATGTGCCAAATTTGTCTTGCAAGCTCCTGTCTATCATCCATGTGGCTCAGGAACTCAATTGTGTGGTGCTGATATTTCCTCGTTTATGCCACTTACAGGAGATCCGGATGAAGAGGATAGTTGGGTGTGGCACTGAACCGGGGGGGGGGGGGGGGGAGGG
>JAOWBN010065946.1:0-20678 GCA_028565015.1 Pinguicula moranensis
TAGTGGGTGTAAGTGATCCTTAGACTTGAGATCACCATATAGAGATCTTGAGTATGAATGTTACTCTTTGATTCTATATGGAGTTACATCGTAAATAGGTAACAATGGATAGTCTTTGGAATGATTTAAAGTAGAGAAAAATTATGAATGATCAATAAAGGATTCACCTTTCCTATAACGTTAGGAGAAAATATTCCTATGGCCCATTGTAAGAAGTCATATTAGTATTTGCAAAGTACCAGTTTAATTAGAAAGAGTTTCTAATTAGAACTTAACAATCATGACTTCCGGTACAAGAAATCTTACATATATAAATGAGGGTGACAAATAACTTTAATATACGATATTAGGAATATGTTCTTGGTGAAATGATATTAATTACTCGAGAACTATTTTTTTTTTGTTAAGCCAAAATTTACTATGCAAAGAATGAGGGTTTATGTACAAACTGAAGAGAAAATAAGAAAACGTAGAAAATACCAAGGGTAAATGCAGAAGAAAAGGAGCACGTCCGTGATGCTCAGTCACATGTACAGTAGAAACTATGGTCATCACTTGCATGGCTACCACGTACTCTCGAAAAGGGGTCAAAGCAATATTGATCCAAACTTGTAGCTTCTCAGGTTTGCCTAATATTCTTTTTTTTTACAGGATTCATAATTGAGCTTTGCTCAGCTCAGCCTACAACTGATAATATACCAGAGTCATAACTGTTAACATATCAATCGCTAGGATTGGTACACGGCTCTGCATACTTGCTTGATTCCCTGATTGCTTGATTAGTTATAAGAATGTTCTTAAGTCCCCAAATCTGAGTAGTGAAAGCCAGCAGGGATGAAGATAGCATTCATGCTGTCATGTGATGTTGTTAGCTCTTCATCTCTGTGTGGTTTGTTCCTGACGTCCTGACTGTCAACTTATCAACCCCAGTTGTTACTGGTAGTTGTTGGTACACAGCTCATTAAGCACAAAACTGATGTGCGTCATGTTGCAAAAACGTCCCATATGGATATTAACATAGATCCTTCATTGTTCAAAGTCTATTATGAGTGTAGCTCAGCTCCTTGATCTTCATGTTGCAAGAAAATGTTCTGTTATAGCATTTGTTGGCCATCAGAGAGTATTCAGCAACTTCCATTGTTATGTTAAGGTTTCACATCAGCAGTTCGATTCTTTGATCACGGGCCTTCCTCAGAATTCAAGACATGTAGAAGGATTTAGCATCCAGTCTGATAGTGAATAAACAAACTTAGCCACATTTTGTATACTTCTCAACCGCATTCACAATGTTCTTTGTACAAGCTGGATTATGTTCTGTACATTTACCTCCTTTCCTTGAAAATGAGATTTGTTTCTTGCTTTCCAGATCTACCATAACATAGATATCCACATTGATTTCCAGCATCAGTGTTGAGTCCAACAGGTTTCGTTGCTACAAAGCCTTGTAGGGTTGGCAAGTACTGTTGAGCGGTTGCAGGAGCAGAATGTTGTTGTTGCTGGGGTAATAGCCACTCTTGAACACCTTGCCACACATGAGAAGAGACTGAGCAAGTGCTAAATAAATGTACCAATAATTTTTGACCTGCCAGGCATAGTGAGCATGTTGCTTCCTGCTGGTGTGAAATGATGTGTCTCTTCTGAAGAGTTGTTTTTAGTGGAAGGGCATCCTGGCTGGCTCTCCATGCCAAGATCATTTCCTTCATGGGAGATAATTTATTACAGATCCTATTGTGGTTTTCTACTGTCTCCAATGCGTACACCAGTTGAGTTGCCTCACATTACGCTTTGTAAGCTTCCTTGGCCGTATACTTCCCATTCGTATGTCCAGCAAAGACATATTGGTCATCTCCTTTCCCCACTGGCTTGTTATCCTGCAAAAGAGGAAGTAAATCTGTTAGATCAGCCTGTTCATGACTACGTAATACTCTTTTTCCAATTTGAGGTCCAAGGCCATCGATCATTCTCCCATCCTCCATCTGCTGCAACACATAGGTCCTGATTTTATGTTAACCTGAACAGCCTAGGATACAACATTGAAAGCTGAGAATTATTGTACCATTTGTCCTTCCAAAAAAAATACCCCTCCCACATCCTATCTTGATCTTGAATGTTTGATGGAACCAGGTGGCCTACAGTGTGTCATGGCGAGAACTAAATCTTGAAATGACAATCTCCTTCTATGACTATTCTCAATGCTTGGGGACCATGATATCTTGCTAGAGGTCACTCATGGTTTAGGGAGTAGAATTAACGACTAATGAATTAAAAGTATATCGATAAGTTGATAGTCATGATATCCAGTTTTGGTGAAGAGCGGATGATGGCGATGAACTGAATACGCAGATGCTTGTGCATTCATGAGGTTAGGGAGCCATGTACCAAATCACCATTAGCTATACGGTAGGGTATGACGAAAAAGCAGGATATACAGTTCATGATCAAGGAATCATACACTCATTTCATCCTTATAGGTTCTATGATCAGGAGATTTCTAGTCGTTATTCTATAGATATTTGTTTTTGCTTTTTCTTTTTCTGTAAATACTATTTACTATATATAAAAAAAAATCTTATCAAAAAAAAAGTGTTTAATTCATTAAAATAATTTAATTATGTTAATTCTGGATCCATTGCCAAGTTACTGAGAACCTATATGGTCACATACATTAACATCATTCTCTTAAGGGGTCAAAGTGTGATAAAGGTGAAGTATAGGGGCTAAATTGATGGCCATTTTTAAAATCAAGTGTATGTCATAGTAGAAGTCATAGTCTTGCATAAAAAAGGAGAAAATGTTCTCATTTTTTCTCTTTCTACACAAGGAAAAAATGGGGAAGAAGAAGTTGTTCTTCTTCTAACATAATATTTATATTATTATTTTTCAACAATATTTAAAGGAGAGCAGGATTCCAATTCCCACCGGCATTCTGGGTATTCCCCTCCTGCTGTCATTTTTTGATCTTAGACTTAGAGCATTCGTGTATGGTAGTGCACTGTGCACATTTTTTGCTCATCTTTTTGCAAAGACTTAGACTATACTTTCGATCTAACGCTTCTTGCACACATAACATACAAAGAATTGTATTTCCTTCACTATGTTGGTGGTGTAGGCTACAATAGAGGGCATATAACTTTGTTTATTGGAGTTGAGAATATCTTCCTACAACAAAGAGTTCAAGACTACCAAATAAATATTGGTTAAATCTTGTCTCTACCTTGAAAGATATGTAAGCAACAAGTAGATACTTGTTTATGGAACCTAGATTATTATTGGTATTGCATGTACTATTTTCGTTGCGTCTTTGATTTAAAACTCAGGTTCATAACACTTTGACCCTTGACCAACAGCTTTGACCAACCCTTCAATCTTCTTGTCTTTAATACATGTTGACCAAAACACTTGTCCATATTTGAACAAGGCCATGCAAAACTCATCCATGTTATCACATGAACTTATCCCCAACATGTAGAGTCTTCGGTTGCCTTGTGGAGTAGGTTTTGGATTAATGTTTGCCTTGAAAATGTTCGTCTTGATGATGTAGGTTGACTTTGGATTAATGTTTGGGCCCAACTCGATCATCTTAGGGTTGGCCCAATATACTTGGGTCAGCCCTTTGAATACTTCCTTGAAATATTTGGTTCTAAATCTTAGAAAGTGACCACGAGTTTTGTATAGATCCAACTCCTCGTCATTGTTCCCTTTCTAAGATCGTATCAAAACATATAATTCCTGGTTACCACCTCATTATAGGTGACGGGTAAGGGCTCAACAAACTAGTTTTCGATATTGGGTTTCTTATTTCCAATCATTGGTATTGGTTTCATCACATTGGTTGGTGAGGTTTTTATCATTTGGTATATGAGTTCAAATTCAAAAAAGGTTGGCCCATTGCAAGATTATGACGCATATTGACGCCGAGCAGAATAGCGATTATTCTGTTGGCTACTTGATAAGCTTGTACATGAGGAAGAACAAGGGAAATTTTCCCAAAAAATTGAGAGAAGTGTCTTGAAGGTCAAAAATAATATGCTGAAAATTATTCAATATATAAATTTAGTCCACAAGTCAGACTAGTATAGCTAAAAAATCCAAAAAATTGTTTTTGACCAAAACAGCAAAAACAAAAGTCACTCCTCATTGGAGTCAAACTAAAGTGCTAAAATTTAGGCCCCAAATTAGGTTTATATGACCATAAATAGTAGAATTAGTCAATACTAGTGACATGGCAAAATCACTTGCCATGTTTACGCGGATATGCCAATTCATGGTATTTTAGTGCCATCAAAGTACTATCTGACAACTCAGCATCCTCCATCTTGGATCCTGCATTCGTCACCCCGGATTGGAAAAAACTTATCCTAGAGTTAAGAGTGGTGTCATCAGGTTCCATAAAACAAGAAGTAAGGTTCTTCACATTAAAGACATTAACATCATCAAGTGATTGGGAATACACATACTATATGCATTATCATTGGTGTTTTGCACAACCTCACAAAGGGCAATCTTTTGATCCTTAAGCTTATTATACTCGCCAATACAAAAACGATCACAAGTTTACACAACCCAAACAAAATCACCAACATCAAAGTGTACCAAACAACGATCACTGTCAACCCGAGTCTTGTGCTTGGAATTGCTTTCAAGAATGGTCGATGTCACTTGTTCATGGATATCCCGAAGATGCTCTGCCATCTTATATGCCTTAGGACTTAAACGTTCATTGCAAGGAATATGGGATAAGTCTAGTACTCCAAAAGGGTTCTATCCATAAACAATCTCAAATGGGCCTAAACCCAAGGTTCTATTCTTCGATCTGTTGTAGGAAAATTCAATATGAGGCAAAGCCAAATTCCACTACTTTGGTTTAGTTCATGCCAAACATTTCAAAAGGTTGCCCAAACTCTTGTTCACCACCTTAGGTTCTCCATCAGCATGGGGGTGGTAGGCGGCTACTAAAGTTCAATCATGTACTCAGTTTCCCCCTAAGGCTTCTCTATAATTGACTGATGAACTTGGTGTCATGATTTGAAGTGATGGATCGAGGCACATCATGCAAAAGCATAATCTCTTTACAATAAAGATGGGCAATCCGGACAACATCCATAGTCTTTCTGCATGATGCAAAATGGGCCATCTTGGAGATCTTGTCAACCACAACAAAGATAGAATTTGCAGCTCGTTGGATACATGGTAAGCCCAAAATAAAATCCATGCTGACATCGAACAAAGTAGCTTTTGGAACAAGTTAGGGGGTGTAAAATCCTGCATTGGTGAGATCTCCCTTTGACCATTGGCATACATAATAATGGTTCACAAAATGGGTCACATTACTACTCAAATTGGGCCAATAAAAGTTAAGAGAAATGAGGGCCAAAGTCTTATCTCGGCCAAAAAGACCCTCATTATGAAGCTCACTTTTAATTTGTTGCCTCAATGAATAGTTTGGCAGCACATGCAAAATAAAATCAATACGGTGACCATCAGTTACCTCTTGAGATATCTTCTTGAAGGAAGGGTCAGATGCATACAAGTTCGTGAACGTCTCAAAGCCTGCAACCTTGGTACTCATGGGGGTAAGGAGTAGGTTATGATAGGTCTTGGCATCCGCAACACGTTTAAGGCTAAACTACGTGTCATGATAATAAAAGTGCAATGAAAACTTAAACATAGTGCGTGTAAAACCAAAATTTATCTTTTCCATTCCCAAGGGTATATATTGATTTACATAACATCAAAGCTAGAGTTAAAAGATTGTATACCTTAATTTGAAGCTTTCATAAAACCTTTGAAGGTAGTCTGATGCAGGAGAATCTGCAAAATTAGGAAATAATGGAGGCATATTCCTAATTAAGGCTGATTTTTGTATTTTAGGCATATCTTTGGATACGGTTATAAGAATCGCGCATAAGACCTCAATTCGGAAACTTCATTTCAGTGTGCACGTTTTCTCCAAATAAGTTGTCTTCAAATTCGACTATATTCCCTTTCGAATTATTCCTTTTAGTTAAGTTTTGTTATTTTTGGTAATAAATCAATCTGTTTATTAGGAAGGTCAATTAATCTCTATTTGGGCCTAATTTCTGGCAGATTGCTTGTTTGATTTAAATTTTAATTAGGAGTAATTTTCGGGATTGGCTATTGTTGGCAGGTTTTGACTATTCATGATTTTCAGCTATAAAGTTCGGCTTGTGGACTCATTTAAATAATCGAATTTTGAGAAGAAAACAAAATAAACGAAAACCGAGAGCGCCGCTCGGGATTCTTTTGGGAGAAGTTCTTGTTTCTTTGTTTTCCTACAATTTTCTATACTTTCGAGCCTACAGAATAATCACTATCGTGTTCTGTCTTCATAGTCTCCTTCGTAGGTGTCCAAATGTCCCTTATCTATGTTAGTCCACGCCACCGAAATTCTTGGGAGATTATACAACATGTTGTATAACAATTATATATGAGAAGAAAAAATGTACACATTTTCACCTCAACATACCGCTTCACCTCAGATAGAAGTGTAATAATTTAGTGGATTCCAACATTGATCCAACTAAGATGGAGTTTTGATGTATTAAATATACATCCCACAATCTTTTGGTTATTTTAATTGTGACCCCATAATTACAAACAAGTCCTTGAAGTTTCATAAACTTTACTTCGTCTCCAATACTTTACCTTTATTAAATTTTGACCTTCAAAAGTTAGATGTTAATGTGTATGACCCTATAGGTTCTCAATAGCTTGGAAATGGACAATGAACTAACATAATCATGTTATGGTTAATGAATTAAACTATTTTAATTCATTAATCCCTAATTTGTATCCATAGACCATGAGTGACATCTAACAACATATCGTGACAACCAAAGTATTGAGAATAGTCATTAAGGAGACCATCCTTTTCAAGAACTAGTTCCCGTGTAATTGTTATCCCTTAACCTTGTTCATATTCCAATCTAAAATATATATAGGTTATTTTTCATCCTCCTTTGATATATGCGAAAGATTGCTTGTACCGTCGATGATCATGGACTTTAAGCATTAGAAACTCTTTTCTATTAAAACTCATACTTTAATCAAAGGCTTCATTATGATTTCTTACAAGTGGCCATAGGGATATCGTCTCCCAACTATTTAGGGGTGGTCAATTCTTTCTTGATCACTCATAATCCTTTCGTACTTTATATCACTCCCAAAACTATCCATTGTTAAACATTTACGACGTAACTCCAAATAGAATCAAAGAGTGACATCCATAACAAAGACTATTTGGTGATATCAAGTCTAAGAATCACTTATACATACTATTATTTAGTGTATCAACCATTGACAATATGGTGAACTCCTGTCAGGTCAATCCAATGTACTTGTCAGCTATAGGTATTCATGTTCTAGCTTAGGTGTTGCTACACCGTAGTTGATGAGATAAACTACTTCCTTCAAAAAGAGGCGGCTTAGAACATACTAACATATCTGTATTAGTGATGCTCTGTCTTATTAATAATGTGGTTAAAGATATTTAGTATTGACAACTTTACTAGAGTGGTCTCATCATCACAATCCTTTGTGATCCACTCTAAGTCATCTATACTTGAGTTTCATTATTTAATATACAATAATAATGCAAGTAATCAAACAAATAATGAAGAATGTTATATATCATAAGCATAGATATAAAAATGCTAATACAAAGACCCTAGGTGATTGGCTTTGAGGCATAACACTTACAAACTACTACTTGACCTAAGGTCGAACACTCATATGGCTAAGACCGAGTGTTTGTACATAACTCTCATGTATAGTCTGAGATAACGCATTAGTCAACGGATCAGCAACATTTGCCTCTGAAGGGGTCTTTTCTACCTTTACATCGTTCCTATTTATAATTTTGCACCTCCGTTTAGGATAAATATGTAATCAGACTTCGACTTGAAATCGTCCACATCTGTCTGGAAACTCGCATTCGTATTTACTAAATCTAAATCCCTGTATACTAAGAGCAAGCCCTTAGACCTTCTGAGGTACATTAAAATGTTATTTACAGCAATCCAATTTTCGTCACAAGTATTGGATTGATACCTGCCCATAACTCTTGAAGTATAGCAAACATCGAGTCTTGTACATAGCATGGCGTACATAATAGATCCAATGTCCAAAGCATATGGAATCTTTTGCATGTATTCCTTATCCTAATTAGTCTTTGGTGCCATCTTAATTGAAAGATGTATACCATGCCCCATTGGAAGAAACTCTTTCTTCTACTGATCCATGCTAAACCATTTTAGCACTTTGTCTATATACGTTGACTGTAAGAGACTAAGAAACCTTCTGAATCTATCTATAGATCCTTATATAAAAAATATAGTCTGCCTCTCCCAAGTCTTTCATGGGAAACTGCTTGGATAGCCAAAGCTTCATATATTGAACAATTGGTATATTGTGTCCTATGAGCAATATGTCACTTACATAAAGCATTAGGAAAACACAAGGTTCATTAGGATTCTTGAAGAAATCAAACCCTTTAATTGCTTCATCAAACCTGATGCTCCAATTCCAAAATGCATGCTTGAATCCATAAATCGATCTATGAAGCATGCACACTTTGTTGGCAACTTTGAATTCAAAACATTGAGGCTGTATCAAATACACATCCTCTAGCAAATTCCCATTAAGGAATTTTTTTTGACATCCATCTATCATATCTCATAATCATAATGTGCAACTATGCCAAAAAATATCCTAGTTGATTTAAGCATGGGTACAGGAGAAAACGTTCCTTATTGCTTTTTGGGATGCCTTTTTTTAAAACATCTCTTATTATACTTATATTTTAATAACTAAGGCTTTGTGTTGGTTTCTCTCGTCTAAAAGAACAATGTGTCATTAAAATGATTCATTTGGGACGCCTTCCCATTCTCCATATTGCTTTTCGTATTAAAACATAACCTTTAAAGGGCTACATTGTTTAATGACTTCCTTGAAATAATTTTTATTGTTAATGTATCATTAAAACGATTTATTTGTTGATAGAACTGCTTCTTTTGTTTTTTTAAGTATAGGGGCGTTAATATACATTCATTCGCTTCTTGCTTTTCATGAAATGCTCAATGGCTTATCCTTTTTTTCATTATAATCAGAGTAAATTACGTAGCATTGGGACCAAACACTCGTATTTTTTGTCCTGAATCTATTTACATTATCTTTATCCTTGTCTTCCACAAATAGTTGGTACTGATTCTCAATTTTGGGATGCCGCTTTTATTTAAACATGTCTAATTATACATAATTTTTATTAACTAAAGCTTTGTGTTGACTGCTCTCATCTAAAAGAACAATGTATTTGCTTCA
Source organism: Pinguicula moranensis (assembly GCA_028565015.1). Classification (NCBI taxonomy): domain Eukaryota; kingdom Viridiplantae; phylum Streptophyta; class Magnoliopsida; order Lamiales; family Lentibulariaceae; genus Pinguicula; species Pinguicula moranensis. Next base: position 9,340 of record JAOWBN010065946.1, read on the forward strand.
ATTTCGATACAAATGTACTTTCCATTCTCCATATTGCTTTTCGTGTTAAAAAACCTTTTAAGTGCATGGCCAGAGAAGATACCCAAGAAACTAGTGTGGGTGATCATGAAGGCTGAAGATGGCATCAGTGATTCGGGCAATGAAAAGAAATGCCCAGAGAAGACATTACAAGACAATGCATAAGGACTAGCAACTAGGGTGTAACGTGACTAATAAGTGAAGGAGGTTGGTTGTTTGTTTGTAAGTGTAATACTACATCCTTTCCATCTGCCTATACCCTCCTACATTACATTGATAGCTCGCCAAATTGGAAGGAGCTATGTACCAATGCTCCTCAACAAAGGACATTGATAAGTTGATAGTCAAGATATCCAGTTTTGGTGAATGAGCAGATGATGGCGATGCACTGAATGTTGAGATGCTTGTGCATTCATGATGTTAGGGAAGCCATATATCTGCTCATCCTTATCTATACAGGAGGTTATGAAAGATGGAAGGATATACAGTTCGCGGACAAGAAACTAACCACTAACTCCATTATGTTAGGCATTTAACTCATGTGACTGCTAGTCTTGAGTTTCGAGTCTCGAGTCTGTATTTCATCATTTTAATTGCTTTCTATTTTACCTTGTAAATACCTTATATCTATATATATGAATTTGGCTTTTCAAAAAAAAACTTTTAAGTGCAACCATTGTATCTTGATTTTCTTGAAATAATGTTTATTGTTAATGTATCATTCAAATGAATCATTTTTTGATAGTATTCCGCTTTTAAAAGTGCTTCTTTCATTTATTTCAAGAATACAGGATTTTGACTTTTAACTGTTTCCCTCTTGCGCGTTTTTCTTGCTTTACATTAAAGATGCATGGTTTCATCCATGTATAATTCTAATTAGAGTTTGGATGCCTCTTTTTTAATACATTTTTAATTATGCTTCATGTTTAATAACTAAAGTTTGGTGTTGGTTGCTCTCGTCTAAAAGAACAACGTATTTGTTTCAATTTCGATTCAATTGGCCTTACCATTATCCATATTACTTTTTGTTTTAAAACATAACTAAACCTTTATAGTGCAACAATTGTATCTTTACTTTCTTGATATAATGATTATTGTTAACGTAGCATTCAAATGAATCATATTTTGATATACGTATGTGTTTAAAAGTGCTTCTTCCATTTGTTTCAGGAATAGGGGTTTGTTTATTGAATTCCTATTCTAAAGATAATTAGGTTGCAAACATCTTAGGGTACATGTAAAGGTTGATTTTATGATACTCGTATTTATTATAGAGTAGATCCCCGGGTAGACGTTTGATTGAACCTCTGGTTTACATTCATTTATAGCATAGTAGTTGGCTAGGGATTGATGTTCCATGTTTGATTGGGTTTCTACGGCATAATACGCTTCTTCCATCTCCGTTCTTTTCCCTCTTTCTATTTCATGTAACTTTTTGTTGGGTTGCACAATCTATCCTTTTATATTTGTTAATTTCAAATTTTGCTTGATTCATGTGTTTCTATTGATACAAGAATATGTTCTCAATTCCACGTTTACATTCCGCGAGCAAATATTCACATCAGATTATGAGTGATCAGTAAAGGATTCACCACTCCGAAATAGTTAGCAGGTAATATCCCTATGTCCATGTGTAAGAGATCACGGTAAAACCTTTGATTAGAAAATAGTTTCTAATAATATTCCAAGATCATGATATCCAGTACAATAAATCTAAAGCATATATCGAAAGAAGATGACTAAAAACCTCTATATGCTAGATAGGGATATGAGATAAATTACATGAGAACTAGTTCTTGAAATGTTTAGTTTCCTTACATGGTTATTCTCAATTCTTGGGTGGCCAATACTCATTGCTAGATTTCACTCATGGTCTATGGACATGAATTAAAGGGGTTTAATTCATTAACCATTATATGATTATGTTAATTCATGGTTCATTGCCAAAGCTATTGGGAACCTATAAGGTGGTCACACACATTAACATTAAACTATTGAGGGGCCGAATTTGAATCAAGAAAGTGTTAAGGGGCTGATTTCAAGAATTTGATTCTTGAGCAACTCAAATAAAATAATTGGGTCCTAAACATAAATATGATATGTTTAGGGGATGTATTATATTACAAAACCTTGCATTAGTGTAATTTGAGTAGAAAGGCACTTACTAATGGATATGAGATAATGGAATGTTTCTACACATCCATATATGATATATATGAAGTTAGCGACAATTTTCTTCCAATTGAGTTACATGTGTTAGACACATATCCAATGAGATTGCATGCAATGAGGTGTTCATATACAAAGAGTTGTATATAATGGTTGAAACCATGTACTACAAAAACATGGGACAAAATCATGGTTAGCTCAAAACAATGTATACATGTACGACTAGGATTAAAAGTTAATTCACCAACATGGGCATGTGTTTGTATCTCAAGGACATGTATAACTCTATAAATACCTTGATACTTGCATAGGTGAAGAAGTTTATGCATTTTGTTGGTCATGATAGAGGAAAAGATAAGTTCTTTCTCCTCTTTCTCTCTCTACCCTAGAGCTTGTTGAGGAAAACGGGTGAAAGATTTTGATCTTACTTCTCAACTTCTTGAACCACAGGTGAATAGCTAGCACACACATATATTGTTATACAAAGTGTTGTATAAGCCTCCAAGAGTTGTGGTGGTGTGGAATTCCATAAAGGGTGGTATCTTAAGCACCTCCAAAAAGGAGACTACCTTGAAGAAACCTTGAGAAAGCTTCAAAAGGTATAACTTTCTCCTCTACTCTTGTTGAAGTAATGTAGATCAGCTTGGATCCTTGGCAAAGAACTCTTTAAGGTTTTATTATGCACACACTCGTTTTGCGCTTCCACTCCAAATTCATGTTTCATGACACGTAGTGTAGCCATGTGTTCCTTTAGGTGCATTGTTTCATCCTTGTATCATTATAATCAGAGTTAATTACATAGCATTGGGAACAATCACTAGTGTTTTCTCTTGTGCTAAATCGATTTATTTTGCCATTCTCCTTCTTTTCGACTAATAGTTAGTTGATTCTCAATTTGTAGGATGCCTCTTTTAATTAAAGATCTCTAGTTATACTCCATTTGTAATAACTAAGCCTTGCGTTTGCTCCCCTCGTCTAAAAGAGCATTGTAATTGTTTCGATTTCGATTCAAATAGCCTTCTAATTCTCCAAATTGTTTTACGTGTTAAAACATAATTTAAACCTTTAAAGGGAAAATATTATATCTTGAATCCCTTGAAATAATGTTTATCGTCAACGTAGTTCTCATTTTCAAGGTAACGAGATAAATGTGCAGAACATAATCCAGCTGATTCAACGAACATTGTGGATGCGGCTGAGAAGTATCATTCAAACGAATCCTTTTTCGATAGTATTCCATGTTGAAAAGTGTTTCTTTCGTTTATTTAAAGAATAGTTTGTTTTGACTTTTATCTGTTTTCCTCTTGCACTTTCTTCTTGCTTTACAAGAAAGATGCATGGTTTTATCCATGTATAATTGTAATCAGATTTTAGGATGCCACTTTTTTTAAACATCTTTAATTATTCTTCATTTGTTAATAACTTTAGTTTTTTGTTGGTTGCTCTTGTCTAAAAATACAACGTACTTGCTTCGATTTCGATTCAAATGGCATTCCCATTCTCTATATTATTTTTCATGTTAAAACATACCTAAACCTTTAAAGTACAACCATTGTATCTTCATTTCAATGAATAGTGTTTATTGTTAAAGTATCGTTCAAATAAATAATGTTTCGATATTATTCAGTGTTTAAAAGTGCTTCATTCGTTTATTTCAAGAATAGAAGGTTTTGACTTTTATGTATTCACCTCATGCTTTTTTTCTTGCTTTTTATGAAAAGTGCATGATTTCATCATTGTATTAATATAATCAGAGTTACTAACGTAGCAATGGGATAAAACGCTAGTACTTTTTGTGCCTGCATTGACTTCTCTCCCACAAATAGTTGGTATTAATTCTCAATTGTTTGGGATGTTTATTTACTTTAAACATCTCTAATGATACTTCATTTTAATAACTATAGCATTTTTGTTGGTTACTCTCATCTAAAAGAACAACGTATATAGTTTGATTTTGATTCAAGTGGCCTTCACATTCTCCATATTGCTTTTCATGTTAAAACATTAGCAAACCTTTAAAGTACAACCATTGTATCTTGATTTCAATTAAATAGGGTTTATTGTTAACGTATCATTCGAATGAATCATATTTCGATAATATTCAACATTTATAAGTGTTTCTTTAATTTATTTCAAGAATTGAGAGTTTTTACTTTTTTTTTTTTTTTTTTTGAGAAGCTAAAGTTTATATTCATAAAAAGTATGTACATGTACACTTATAGGTACTATTACAAAAGTCGTCTAAGAAGTGAAAAATAAGAGTAAGAATACATGAAGTAGAACACCGCCCTAAGCTTTTCCACCAATCTATTGATCAAACATATACTATCCTTCTTTATTTGTAGCTAAGGGTGAACTACCGAAAACTCCCCATGCGTCATCTATGCGTGTGGATAATCTCAACATTTGAATCATTGCTATTTTCTGCTTTTCAACCAGAACAATCGTCATTACTATCAACATATTCATTCTTTTGCAGCCTGAGTACATAGCTCAGATTTGTTCCGGAGAGCCATCCCTGTAATGAACGTGGCTAAGGGTGAACAGTATATAGCTCATCTAGCTTCATAAATCCCACAAAACATTCAGCATCAAGTTCATTGTCTTCATAGCTTTTCAGAAGATCAAAACATCATTACTATCAGCTTATCATTACTCAGAATGGTACATAGATCCGTTTCTACTTCTGAGCTACCCCTGTAATTGAGAAGAATAGTAGGCGTTGTCCCGAACAGATGATATGAAGCGTCAGATGTGCTCTACTCCATGATTCTCTTGGATCTTCTCACTCTTGACATTTTCCAGCAATGTTACTGTCAGATTCTGAAAACCAGCCAATTCATTTTCCCCAAACATTTGGTAAATTCCTTCAATTCTCTCTGTTTCGCCTCACATTACTAGCCATCCATGAATTCAATATTCAATTATACCAGATCCCTTGATTATATGTCTTGAACTCTCGCTGCAGTGGACATGAACAATACCACGGAGTGGATATAACCTGCAATAAATTCTAAGAGTGTGTAAACTTCATTGTAGCCATCATTGTTTTTTTGCTTTCTTGAATATCCCATTGGCTGTTGCATCTATTTCTCTTCTGGTGGTGTTATCCATCCCAATATAGAATGTTTTGGATTTGCCTGTAGCGTGGTAATCCATGGTTTGAACAACTTCTCAATAAATCCTTAAATCTCTCCCATGATTCAAATATTGTCTCCATATCACTATTTGAATGATGTAATTCACTCTATAATCTTGCTGTCCTGGAGGGCAGAAAGAATTGAATGAGGAACTGCTTCCTTATGTCTTTCCAAGTATGTGTTGAGTCTTGAGGTAAAGCTTGCAGCCATCTCTTTGCTTTGTCTGTGAGTGAAAATGGAAGCAACCTTAATTTGAAAGCATCTAAAGTCACTCCTGCATACTTAAGAGTGCCACATATCTCCACAAAAGCACTTATGTTTAAATTTGGATCTTCTATGGCTCCTTCCCCATAGGTGGAATGTTGCATCAGTAACTAAATAGTGAACGGTTTTAACTCGAAGTTGCTTTCCTGAATTGTTGGTCTCCTAATGGAGGGAACTACTTCATGTGCACGAGGCAAGGCAAAATCCTCCATAGGAACATCATCTTCATCTTGTCCCACAACCACATTCCTCTATCTCTATCCTCGTCTTCCGGGCATTGCATTCTGTCCCTTGCTCGTTGTTGTGGTCTCCTTCTGGCTTGGAAGTTTCCTTCAATTTATGAATCAAACTCTTCGCTAGAGGAGTCAACCCCCATGGATTCATACAATACCTGCAAATAGAGTTCCAAAAATTAAACAACAAGAAATTAAAGTTTAATCTATCTTAAACTTATTTGGTGTTAATCTTGTTTAAACTGCCAATCCTAGACAACGGCGCCAAAAACTTGATGCACACAAACTTGTTGCACTTTATGTGCAAGTGTACATGTCGCATAAGTAATTGAATGATGATAAGAATGTCGAACCTCAGGGATTGGGATAAACAATTACTAACATTCACAAGTTTCATGCAATTTGAACTGAATAAAACTTAGTTGACGTTGATACTACTCTAATCATTAAGCTATAGATTAGGCAAAGAATAAAGATAATTAGAATGCAGTGGAATGAAGATAGTTATAGTACAGAGGATGAGATATCCAGCGGGAGTGCAACTTCACCACTTGAGTCCCCCGGGTAGAATATTTAATCCGATTAGTCATCGATTAATTATCATATTGTGCCTACCGGATTCACCTGTCCTAGACTCATATCTCTCTTGAGCTGTAAGCGTCCTTATCTGGTTTATAGATTAGCATCTCTCTATGTTACATACAAATAGACTAGAGAAATTACTTTCAAGTGATCGTCATACAATAGCACCGATTCTATAGGCATTCTCATGCTAAAGCAACCGATGTGGACCTTACTATGCTTAGCATAACTTATGTTTCTCGATCTTCCATTAAGCTTAGTACATCTACTCACGTTGATCAGACATAAATAAATGAGGATGAAGAACAGCAAGATCGAACACCATAAAGATAACTAAACATGGTAAACGTTCAATAATCTCCCTAAGTTCTTCAAGGGTTACGTTGCTCTCTAGATTTAACGGTTTAGCTCATGCTTAAAGCATGAGCCACTTTACTAACACATAATATTGAGTTCATCACAAGGTAAACAGAGAATTGGATTAGCTCTCATTTAACCAAGAGATTCAGGATGGTGACTCGAAATCCTCTTTTCTTCAACAATCTCGTTCTTGTCCGTAGTGTCTCTCTTTATGTCGATTTATGCCTTTATATTACTTTAGTAGATTCTCGTGAAAGTATCAAGTACAGTACATGGGTACACTTGTCCGTCTACCAAATGTGGCCACAAAGATATGTGTACATATCACTTTGCGTAGTCAATTGATCAGGATGTGGTGTCACACCTTGGATAATTGGGATAAAACCTCAGCTTTTCAGGTTGTTTCTCTTCCTTTTCTTTTGACGAGCAATTAATGACCTATTTCTACAAAAGGAAATAAAAAATGTATAAAAGGCATGTCCCATCGTCCTTATTGAGCCAAATCAGACTGAATTAGTCTGCATTTATTAGGTATAAATTCAGCTCATCATTTCTCCTTCATCATTCACCCCAGGTTGAAAAGAACTCAACCTCGAGTTCGAGTTGTGATGGCTCATCTGCCATGGTGCTTTCGCTAGTTGTAACCATGTGCGATTGTTCGCTTTTGTACGCATATTGCATGCGATTTGCCAACCTATTCCTTTCTTGTTGTCCATGTCGAGCCTTCTGCCAGTGTAGGCCATGAATGTTGAGCCATCTCCCATGTCACGCATTGGTAAACTTCCACGCATCTCCCTTGGTGTGGCGGGTCCATGACTATATAGTTCCATGGTGCGCCAAGTTGTTGGATCCACGTGATAATAGGTCATGGCCTTAGTTTGTGTCTTTTATCTTGCATGATTTTTGGTTTCGCTATTCGTGCTATATTGCGACCCATATTTGGCAGTGACACTTGGTCAGTCCTCTTGTCTGGGTAAGGATGGGTGTGTCTTGCCTCATTGTTGGGCATGTCTTTTGTACGTTGCGGCCAAGGCCACCCGGATGCGCCATGGGATTGATGTGGGACAAGCTTCCCCCATGGTGTTATTTCACTTTGAATGCTTCTGAGCCAAGTTTTGGCACTTGACTTGTCTAATTGTGGTTCTCCTTGCAAATGCTGGAAGTGAGCATTGCCTTCAACAAACTCGGCATACTCGTCGGACAAGCACAAACCTCCTCAGTCTATCACTTTGGCCACCACGTCTAATGCCTTGGGTTGGTGCGCCACTATTGTCGGCCGATGGACCCTTGCACTAGGCCATTGTGCATTCCATGGAACTAGGGGCATCCTTGAATTCTCTTCATTGATGTCTTCCATGGTCCATTTTGTCTATCCATCAGGGAACCAGAGCAAGGAAAGTGGAACCACTTCTTTCTTCTCGGCTGATGGGTGCACCATTTTCCTTGGGGACAGGGCTAGGACTATCTTCTTACCTTCGAAGCTAAAGGACTGCGTATTCTTTCGTCCATCATGGACCACACTTTTGATCATACTATCATGGTATTGTGAGGACAAGGTGACAAGCATCCATTTTGGCCACATCACACCACGCCTTGTCAAAATACTTTTGTCCAATTGAGAAAGGCACAAGGCAATGGTGATTTACCGTGACTGTGTTCCTCTTATTGAGCCAAGACATGGTGTATGGATTGGGGTTTTGCTTGGTCTTCAGCTCGAGCTTGTGGGCAGCCCACTCAACCACCACATTTTTGCAACTTCCCTCGTCAACGATCAAATTGCATACTTTGCCCCCTATGGTGCTAGTGGTCTTGAAGATGTTGGTCCACAACCAATCATCCTTGGCCTCTTCCTTGGGGGCTAAGAATGTCTTCCTGACCACCAAGTTTGCGTGGCCATTGCTTTGCAAGATATCATCTTCCTCCTCATCGTACACCAGATTGTCCCTTTCTTGGTACTCATGATGATTCTCGATCATCTAGTTCTTGTCGAGGTTGTTTGTGATCTTTTCATACTCATTGGCTTTATAGACGAGCTCCACACAACAAAAGCACTTAATGGTGGATGTGTTGGTATCGTTTTGAGCAGGTTTGTTGCTTGGATGGTTGTCTACTCGTGCCTCCTTCATCGTGGTTGATTTTCCTTGCGCACCACCGACCAAACGATTTAAGACTTCGTCCATGGCTTATTTTGTTGCCTTTCAAGAACCAATGCTCGTTGATAGGCCTCTAAAATGCTCCACAATGATTAAAGCACCAATACATCTTGGATGCTTGTTTGTAGGCCACTAATGTAGCGGCCTACCAATTGCTCCTCCGACTCAGCAAGATCATTCCTTGCCACGAGTTCATAGAATTCTTCCATGTATTCTTCAACATTTCAAGTTCCTTGACTCAATGTATGATGACGTTGGTAGAGAAACGGAGCATAACCGAATGAAAGGAAATGGCTCTGCATTTTCATCTCCATCTTCTCTTAAGATGTAATCTTTGAACATCCTTGGCGTTCATGGGTTCTTTTGGTTTGTTCCCACCAAGCCGAGGCCCGTCCTTCGAGCTTGATGGAAACAAGTTTGACCTTCACCTTGTTAGGTACCTCCTTATATCTGAAAAGCCATCTTCTTCATTGTAACAAGGGCTTGTTTATGACCCCGAGTTGTGGACTACAACCTTCAAGTGAGATCCACAATTTATTGTCGCATCTTCTCGATCAATTAATCTCTTTGATCCTCCCGGTAGTGGGAATTGTCTTCATAATCGAAGCTCTGAAACCCTTGTCCATAGTTCTTCTCAATTTGATCATTTTACAAGAAGATGAGGTATCAAGGCTCTGATATCAACTGATGTCGGGGATAGTATTGTGATAATACTAGGGGCAATATACTCGATCGCGCTCACGAATGCTAGAATGACACCCAATAGGTTGTTTGGCACAAAATTTCAAGAATGAACTCAAAAAGATGAAAGTTTTGGCTATTTTGAAGTATTATTGATGGGTGAGTTAAAAGACCGAGGGATGGTCGAGGCATTTGTAGCCTAAGGCCCTCAATGCTCGACCCCCAATTATTGGACACATCCAAACGGTCCTTGGACTTTTTCCATGATCCAAAAAGAGTGAATCATGCCATCTCTTTAGGTGATTGAATTGTCTTGGTCCAAAATGGGACCAATGGTACCCTGACATGTCCTGAAGTGTAGGATCATGTGTCTTCCCATGACATGTCCATGGGTCGGACTTCGGTCGAGACACACTAACATCTAGAACAAACTAACCTCTATAATCATGGAAGCTACAGTTTGTCCGCACTATGGTCCATGTATTCGAGTCGTTTGGGACCAAATTTAGTGCCCACGTACTCAGAAGGACCTTACACGTTGGTTGGACTCAACCAAAACAAAATGGCACGATAAAATACAAAATTGGCATGGACAACACAAATGTTGCTTCATCGGCCATGGTAGCGTGCTTTTATGGCCGACAGTAGTCTTTTTCCTGAGCCATCATCCAATTGCTTCAAGCAATTGGTAATTTTCTTCATGTGATCTTTGCTCCTAGTCCTTAGGAAGTGTTATGACTTGTTAATTTGAAATTGGCATGACTAAAACTTTAAACAAAATTGAATATCGCAAATGTGTCTTTATCGGACATCGTGCATGTCGTAGACCGATCTCCTCATGCCATCCATCAAATCTCTTGAGCCGTTGGCAATGTTCCTTCTACCATGATTCATAAAGATTTTTGGCATTAAAGATTCGTTCATCCTTTGTCTCGTGTTCTGCAATCAATCCCCACAATTTTAGTTCATCTTATTGTAATTTTTGTTTTAAGGCCAAGCAAACCTGAGATATTTTTCCAGACAGTTTAAATGAGGCCATTCGTTGTATTGAATTTGTCCATTTTGTGACACTTTGGGACCGTATAGTATTAAATCTGCTTCTAGAGCGAATTATTTTTGGATTATAGTTGATGATTTTTCTCTTGTTGTATGGGTTTATCTTATTGTTGAGAAGTTTGAGTTAGCTCACATGTTTTCAAATTTATGTGCAATGTCCTTGCCCTAATTTGGTTTCCCTGTTAAGATTGTGCAGAGTGACAGTGGAAGAGAGTTTGTGTATCTTCACTACCATAGATCAGGGTATCATTCATCGCACTTCCATGGTTAGCACACATCAACAAAATGGTCGGGTTAAACAAAAACATCGCCAAATACTCAACGTTTCTCGACCTTGATGTTTCCCATAGAGACCTTGGATGTTCGACCGAGGTGATCCTCCTTGACCTTTAATAAGTTAGTAGAAGGGGGATTACTACGTTCGTTAAACTTTCCTCTAGCTGTGGTGTTTCATCTTAAATGGACCTTCTTTAGTGGGCATCTTACTAGATTTTTCGCCTCCCACATCATGAATGCCCCAAGTTTAAGGGTTATCCTCCTCTAGCTGAACTTTACTAATTTTCCCGAATTAATCATCTACTCTTTTTTCTTTTGTGATGATTCACCTTATGTGTGCCTCTTGGGCTACTGAGGATGAGAGTAATTTTTTGTCGCACAATATTTTATAATATTGTTGTAGTGAC
>JAOWBN010066056.1:0-20664 GCA_028565015.1 Pinguicula moranensis
GCGTCCCTATAGAAATGTTTGATGCATATATTATGAAAAAACAGTAGATATTGTCTGAGCTGCCTGATTTGCTTCCTGGTCCGCCATAGTTGGGTCATGGTATTGTGCAGCGAGTTCACTATGATAGTTGAGTCTGTTTCCACCTCCAAGTTCATGAGATTATGTGACATGCAGAGATGTATTCCAAATAATAGAGTATCAAAACAAGTTTGGCATTTCTGTACCAACTCGTAGAACTGAAACTGCCTCAAGTAGTGGGGGGTCTAGATCATCAATGTTAGAAAGAATGGAAAACATAATGAAATCCTTGTCTAAACGCCCTAGGTTCTCGTCAAGTTCCACCTTCGTGGAACTTGGCACTTATCTAACAACTACCTTTGAGATTGCTCAGACAGGTGAAGATTATAGCTCCTACTGGGATTTTGATATTCTTTCCTGGTGGAGGGGCAAAACAAAGGATTTTCCTGTATTATCGATGATTGCGAAAGAAATTCTAGCATGCCCATTTTCTATAGTGGCTGTAGAACAAGCTTTTAGTGCATCTGGGTACCTTCTAGACGACTGATTAACAAACCTTCATCCTTTTTAGGTTCCCCTTTCCATTCACCTGGAGTCTTCAGTGGGATGGGCGTGTATGCTGAAATCTTGCTTGCTCCTAAGACCGAGGCGAAAGACTTTGATATCGAGGGAGCTGATGGAGCTTGAGAGCTATTTTCCTGAAGAGGGGGAAATTCTTGAGACGTGATGTCCGGCGGGCGAGCCAAGGTTATTAAGAAATTATCAGGTTTCTTCCCGGGGCGCAGTAGCGTCCTCGGGAAGAGGGGAGAGTATTTGGAGAGCTAAATAATGGCTGAATAGAAGATGACGCGCAACGGAAGGATAAGGGATTTACTGTAGATCACTTCAACAAACCGTACCTTATAAAGAATTATTAGTTAGGTTTATGAACAATGGGTATCAAAATATATATTTAAACACTAATGATTGGAAAGAAATCAAAAAACTTTTAGAATTATTAAAAAAATTTAATGAATATACTTAAGTATTATCATATGTATATAAACCAATTAGTCACCTTATTGTGTCTATTTGTGTTAACGTAGAAGCCATTTTAGCTAGTTTTAGAGAGGACGACACATTTGTACCTCTTATAAATACTATATCAACAAAATGGTCTAAATATCTTCTAGATATACCAATCCTAATCTTTTTGCAACCGTTTTAGACCCCCGAATAAAATTAGAATGTTTGAAAAAAATCCTTAGAAGACTATTATGGCAATTTTCAAAACACGAACAAAGATTTTCTTGTCGATTATAACTCGGTAATCGAAAATGTTCAAAATTAGTAAATGAATTATATGAAGAGTATCAAAACAAGTTAGGCATTTCTGTACCAACTCGTAGAACTTAAACTGCCTCAAGTAGTGGGGGGTCTATATCATCAATGTTAGGAAGAATGGAAAACATAATGAAATCCTTATCTAAACGCCTTAGGTCCTCGTCAAGTTCCACCTTCGTGGAAATTGACACTTATCTAACGACTACCTTTGAAATTGCCCAGACAGATGAAGATTACAACTCCTACTGGGATTTTGATATTCTTTCTTGGTGGATGGGCAAAACAAAGGATTTTTTGGTATTATCGATGATTGCGAGAGAAATTCTAGCATGCCCAGTTTCTACGGTGGCCGTAGAGCAAGCATTTAGTTCGATTTTGGATACTAAATAATATAGGGATAACATATCCACAATCCACAACATACCCAATATATTCCCAACTAAGTTGGAGTCTTGGGGGTCAGATGTACGCGGCCTTACCCTTGTAATTATACAAAGATGTCATTTCCGCTGCGACCCAATATGCATTGCGTCATTTGATGTATTGAGTTCTAGCAACTTCACTAAATAGAAGCACTAGAATTTAATAGAGCCATTTTGCTCTAGTCCATTATTAACATAAAACTAAAATAATTGTCAATTATTTACAGGGATAACATATGTCGGGCTTATTTTAATACTTAGACTAATTATACTACGTTCGATTGAAGATTATGAGGATTTAATACTATGTATATGTTTATAAAATTTTATTAAGTTGAAATAGGATATATGTGAATTATATATGAATACCCCAAATCCCATAAACTTGGCTAAAATCATTGTAGGAGGGTCGTCTTCTGCATTGTTCATATCGTCCTCAAATTTTCATTCCACGACCAAGAAGTCAGTGAGGCACGAGTGTGGTGTCCCCTCAACGGGCATACACTTGCACCGAGGAATCGATTTACGATCATACTATTAGCAATATTCACTAAGAGCTGGACTGTGGGCTCAATCAAGAGCCCGTGAGTGTTTAGAATTTGTATAAGGTTAGAGGTTGTGTCCTTTGGGAACTTCCTTGTGTATAGATGTGTAGATATGGTAGGAGATTATGTCCTACAATTTCTTCTACACCTAGTAACTAATCCTATATATGTAACATAACCCTTGGCGCATCAACGGGCATACACTTTAGGGTGATAATTGAAGATCAACCTCCTTTTATTGAATCTTCCTTCAATTTACAACTTCTTTTAGAGTATCAGAGCCCTTTGGCTCAAGCCATAATTATTTGGTCCTTCCTTGCGTTTCTTTGTTAATGGTTTATGGAGATATTTATCTACTTCTGTATCAACTAATCTTTTTGTTGTGGCTGCTACTTTATATCTATGACATCCTCACTAAATACCTCGTTTAATCTTTCAAATCTCCGTGATTTCAACTAAACTCAATGGAACAAATTATCTGGTCTGGTTGTCCCAGATCACGCCAATACTGATGAGTCATGATCTGATAGCAATCGTTGATGTCACAGAGAAGTGTCACTCTCAGTTTCTCTCTAAAATCGATGCTACAAGAAAGAAAACAGAGTTTTCAAATTCTGATTTTGCCACTTCGGAATAAGAAGAATCTACTTTGACGCAGCTGGATCTGTTCCACAATTGTTGACAAGATTCATCTCAACTTCTTCAGGTTTTCAACGTCTTATGAAACTTGAAGTGTGTTGAAAAGCGTTGAATCACGCTGGAAAACAACTGACAGCAAGGCTTATGAATAAAGTAAAGATAATTCTACTACAAGAGATGTTGACCCATCGACTATATAGAATCGGGAACTAACACCAGCAAGTTCGATCCTTTCTTTGCCTACAACAAATCCAAGGAAAATAACTTTGTCCGTGCAAAAGGTGCTCTTCGAAAGGTTAGCATACAACTTTTCTTGTCTAAGCACATCTATTACAGCCCGCAAGCGGTCAATATGATCATGCAATGATTGACTATAGATAGTATATCATCGAAATAGACGAGTACAAATCTACAAGAAAAGCATGAAGAACATGATTCATCAACCTTATAAAAGTATTAGGGGCATTAGACAACCCAAATGGCATGACTAACCATTCATATAGACCATACTTAGCCTTGAAGACACCGTTCCACTCGCTGCTTTCTTTCATACGAATCTGATGATACCCACTCTTTAAATCAATTTTGGAAAACAAGCAAGCATCGTGGAGTTCATCTAGCATGTCATCTAAACGAGGTATGGGATAACAATACTTTATCGTGGTATTGTGGATGGCACGACAGTCGGTGCACATCCTCCACTTCCCATCTTTCTTGGGTACCAAAAAAGTTGGCACGGCACATGGGCTTAGGCACTCCCGGACATGTCCCTTGACAACCAACTTATCTACTTATCTTTGCATTGCCTTTGTTTCTTCTGGATTACTCCTATACGCTGTCTTGTTAGGAAGGGTAGCTCTGGGCATGAGATCAATTTGATATTTTATCCCTCGGATCGGTAGCAAGCCATGTGGTTTCTCCTACGGGAACACATCCTTGTAATCCTACAAAACAAATTATATAATGCTAGGGAGTGATCCGACAAAAGGGTTAGATTTTATAAGGACCTCCTTATACCAAAGTACAATGAAGTCTTGTCGTGAAATCATGGCCTCTTTTCACTCACTTTTTAGGGCCATCAAACTCTCTTTCTTTTCTTTGCCTTTATTTTCTCTCGAATCTTTATTTTCACTCATTTATTTTTTTCCACTCAATATTTTACTCATCTATTGTTTTTCACTCATACTCTCACTCACTTTTTTCTCGGCTTCCCTCCTTTTTTGTAACTTGAATTGACCCTCAAGAACTGGCTTGGGTGATAGGGGTACAAGAGAAATTATTTTACCATGGAGCATAAAGGAGTACTTGTTGGTTTGGCTGTTATGAGTAGTATTCATATCGAATGGCCACGGTCATCCAAGTAAGACATGGCATGCATCCATGGGCAAAACATCGCATAGAACTTGATCTTTGTACTTCCCTATGGTGATGAGGAATAGAACTTGCTTGTTGACCTGTATCTTAACACAATCGCCCAGTCACTGCAACTTGTAAGGCCTCGGGTGCTTGATGGCGCTCAACTCGAGTTTCTTCACCATATATGTGCTGGTAACATTTGTGCAACTCCCGCCGTCAATGATAACACTGTACACCTTTCCAAGAACATGGCTCCTCATTTGGAACAAATTCTCCCTTTGGCTTTGATCCTCCTCCTTGGCTTGCGCTAAGGACCCTTCGAGCGACCAGAAGATCTCCAACAATCGCATCTAAGTCCTCCTAGTGTCCAACAACTTCAGCCTCAACTTCCTCCTCTTGTTCTTCCTCGGTCTCGTAGCCCCCTGTGCACTCACCACCATTATTCTTTTGTTGGGACATTGGCTAGTAATATGGACCAACCCTTGGCACCTAAAGCACTTGATGTCTCGGTTACGGGTAGGAGTAGGAGCTTTCGTACTTATGGGAGCCGTGGGTTGGTATTGGCAGCTAACTTTACCTTTTGTCGTTCGGTGTAGCGTGGTATCCCAACACCATATTGAGCTTCATGTCCCACTCAAGGTATAGCTTAGGGTCCATCTTGTCTTGGAAGTGAAGCATCTTTACCTTGACATTGCCAAGGTCATTCTCCCGTGCTTGCGTTGCTGGATCAACGTCCCTCCTTGGTGAAACTCGTCTCATGCCCCCACAGAGCCCAACACCGGCACAACCTTGGGGCACATATGGTTCTTGGTCTCCCATGGACCATGCGTCTAACTCCTCATCATTGTGGTTGGGTTGTTCTTGATTATCCCTAGCCTCCATTTGGTCAAGTCGGGCATGTAATGGCTCGAGAGCCTCGTCCATCATACGTCTCACTTGAGTTGTGAGGGCTTGAATGAGAACTCTTTGGTTAGCTTGAGGTGTGGGTTCGTTTGCATTCTCCATGGTTTGTGTCCCTTGAGACATGATGTACCTCTAAAGAAACGAGTTAGGAAAAAAGAAAGAAATCCTCACCTATCCCTCACGTGTTTCACTCAAAGAAGGTCTCTATGCTCGTGTTTGCACTCAAAGTTGACTTTTTTTCACTCTAATACGCTCACAACACTTGCCTTTTTCCTCTCAAACTCCTTTGAAACCTTTTAGACTCTTTAAGTCTCAATCTTTTCCAAGTTTAGCCTTTAGTCGATTTACAAAAATCGGAGTTTGAAACAAGGGTGATTGATCTTTCTAGGGTCATGTAGGCAAAATTGGAGCTTGAGACAAGGGTGATCGATCTCTTCTAATTTGTTTCTTCTAAATTTTCTTGTCGAGTTCTGCTATTCGTTTGCCTGCATCAACCTCAAAGGATCAATCACCCTTGTTTCAAGCTCTGATTTTTGTAAATTGACGAAAGGCTAAACTTGGAAAAGATTGAGACTTAGAGAGTCTATAAATGTTCCAAAGGAGATCAAGAGGAAAAACGCAAGTGTGGTGAGCACATCAGAGTGAAAAAAGACAACTTTGAGTACAAACACGAGCGTAGAGACCTTCTTTGAGTGAAACACGTGAGGGAGAGGTTATGATTCTTTTCTTTTTTCCTAACTTGTTTCTTTGCAGGTACATCATGTCTCAAGGGACACAAACCAGGAACAAGGCAAATAAACCCCCACCTCAAGCTGACCAAAGAATTCTCATTCAAGCCCTCTCGACTCAAATGAGATATATGATGGACGAGGCTCTCGAGCCATTATATGCCCGACTTGACCAAATGGAGGCTAGGGATGGTCAAGAGCAAACCCAAGAGAAACCCAACCATGATGAGGAGGAGGACTTGGACGCATGGTCCATGGGAGGCCAAGAACCATATGTAGCCCGAGGTTGTGCCAGTGTTGGGCTTTGTGGGGTATGAGACGAGTTCCACCAAGGAGAGATGTTGTTCCACCAAGGCAAGCACATGAGAATGACCTTGGCAACGTCAAGGTAAAGATGCCTCGCTTCTAAGGCAAGACGGACCCCGAGCTATACCTTGAGTGGGAGATTAAAATCGAGATGGTGCTCGCATGTCACACCTAAACCGAATGACAAAAGGTGAAGTTAGCTACCATTGAGTTCACAGATTACGCCATTATTTGGTGGGACCAAGAGCTAACCAACCGAAGAAGGTACCATGAACTTGCCGAGGGACCGAGATGAAGGCCTTGATGCGTAGGAGGTTTGTCCTTAATCATTACTTCCGAAACCTTTAACAAAAGCTGCAGGGATTGAGGCAAGGATCAAGAAGTATGGAAGAATACCACAAGGAGATGATGGTGGTAATGATTCGTGCCAACGTAGAATAGTATCGAGAGGCCACCATGGCTCGCTTCCTTCATGGTCTCAACCGGGAGATAGCGGACGTGATAGAGCTCCAACATTATGTGGAGATCACGGATATACTCCACCAAGCCATCAAAGTGGAGGAACAACTCAAAGGGTACACATGAAGGGCTACTTCATTCACCCCTAGTCCATGGAAGCCAAGCACTTCCAAATTGGAGAAGACCAAAGTCGATGCATCCAAGGAAGCCAAGACCAAACCCACATCTCCCATAGGTACGAAAGCTCCTACTCCATCGAGATATCAAGTGCTTTAGGTGTCAAGGGTTGGGCTATATTGGTAGCCAATGTCCCAACAAAAGGATAATGGTCGTGAGTGCGCAGGGGGCTACGAAACCGAGGAAGAACAAGAGGAGTAAGCCAAGGCCGAAGTTGCTGGCCAAGAGGAGGACTTAGATGCGGTTGTTGGAGATCTTTTGGTCGCTCGAAGGGTCCTTAGCAGGCAAGCCAGGGAGGAGGATCAAAGCCAAAGGGAGAACTTGTTCCATACGAGGTGCCATGTACTTGGAAAGGTAAGCAGTGTCATCATTGACGGCGGGAGTTGCACAAACGTAGCCAGCAAATACATGGTGGAGAAACTTGAGTTGAGCACCATCAAGCACCCAAGGCCTTACAAGTTGCAGTGGCTAATCGATTGTGGTGAGATATATCTCAACAAGCAAGTTTTACTCCCCATCACCATAGGGAAGTAAAAAAGATCAAGTTCTATGCAATGCTGTACCCATGGATGCGTGCCATGTCTTATTTGGACAACCATGGCAATTCAATAACCACTCATAACGAACGGACCAACAAGTACTCATTCGTGCTCCATAATAAAACAATTTCTAGAAGGATCGAAACTGTGACTAAATCCAATACCAATATTGGTGGTTCAAGAAGGATCCAAAATTGAACAATTTGTCAAGTGCTTGACCCGTCACTTATAAAGAGGTGGAACCAAGCCTACGTGTTTGGGGTATCAAAATAAAGATGCCACCGATTGGAACAGTGAAGATAACTTGTCTCAATCAACAACCAAAGTATAAATCTTGCTCGACGCCACTTATACTCGAAACAAAGTAATAGATAAATCGGAAAGAAAGTCTATTAAAAGACTAGGAGAACTCAATGTCTCCGAAAAGCTTAAAGCTTAAATTACCATAATGAACTTCCTTTCATTGCAAATCTTTGGCCTATTTATAGGCTTGAGTTCGAAACCTATCACAAATAAAGTACATGCATGGGTTTAATATTATCATTGACCAAACCCTTTGGTTACCACCTTTCCACTTGTTTGCCTAGGATTTGAAGAAGTCCACGTCCTTCAACTTGCATGGCCTTTAAGATTGTATACTCCCATAAGACCCCTTTGACCGTACCGAGCTTGGAGAGATGGCTTCATGACTCTCGTAACAATTGCATGGTTGTCGTAACTTGCATGTTGTAATGATTTCTTGACTTGTTGTCGTGGCATTTAATTGTCATTCATGGGTTTGCATGTTGTAACCACTTTGTCGTGCATGAAACTGACCATATGGAACTGAAAGTTTCTTCCACTTGATGGGATCCTACAAACATAATGTCATGCATGTTGACCGATCTAGGATCTTGACTTGGCTTCAATTACTGTCATGCATGGAATTGCATGAGATTATCATGCACGGACTTGGGGTCTTGTTGGCCAACCAAAGACATGATTTGGGCTTAGACATTTTGATTATTTGGGACTTCCTATGGTTGATTATTTCCAACCCAAAGTTCTTGAAATAATCCCATGAATCCCTCTTTAAATTGTTTAGCCCGCCACCTAGTAATTGGGTTGTTCTGTCAGTGCAAAGAATGTAGTTTTGCCATGGACTCTCGTAAGGTAGTAAGGAGAAACTCATCCACGTATACTAATAGAAAGAGCTGATATGTAGGACGATGGAGAGTAAAGAAGCAATGATCATGACAAGATCGTTGGAAGACATACTCACTCAGCGCAGTGGTGAATTTCAAGTTCCATTGCCGCGGGATTTGTTTGAGCTCATATAGAGACTTTTTAAGGAGGCAAACCATACCCTTCACTGCCTTGGTATACCCTAGAGGCGGATGCATGAAGACTTCTTCATCAAGAGAATCGTGCAAGCATTATTGACGTCAAGTTGATGAATGGTCCATTTGGGACGCTTCCACTGCCAACAGTAACCTCGCAGTGACCACTTTAACCACGGGGCTAAAGATTTCCTCAAAGTCTTGTCCTACAATTGGGTTTTACCCTTTGGCTACCAACCGTGCTTTGAATTTGTTTACTATACCATCAGGACGACATTTAACCTTGTAAACCCATTTACAACCAATAGCTTTCTTACCTTGTGGTAGCATTGTCAATTCCCATGTCCCATTATCCTCACGTGCAATTCTTCATTCATGGCTTTAATCCATTGCTAATTCATTCTGGCCTGATTGAAGTGCTTCGATTTTGTCACTATTGACAAGTTGGCCACAAAATCACAGTATGTAGGAGTGAACACTGAGCATGAGTCACAAGGACAGACATCAGCACAAAGAAATCAAGTCTCAAAATCTTTGAGAAGAACTGAAGGCATTATGTTTCGAGTGCCTCTCCTGAGTGGTAGAACAGGTGAAGAGGGTGTGATAGATGTGTAATCAGTAGCAGACGAAGGTTCTGGTTCCTGAGAAGTGGAGTTGAGAGGATCAAAGGGAAGTTGAGTTAGTGGCATAGGCTCTTATTCCTGAGAAGAGATGGAGGGAATGACAGTTGATGGAATTGATGTATGGGCGGATCAGAGTTCTCTGCATAGGTGGAATCGACTGGGAAAAGTGATATTGCAAGAGTGGAATTAAGCTGATCTGAGTGGACGGGAAATGTAGATTCATCGATTATGATGTCTCTTGAGATTACCACTTTTTTTAGTTCAGGAACAAACACCTTGTAACCACTCTGATTTTGGGAATAGCCAACGAAGCAACCTTTGAACGATCTATGATCAAGCTTGTCCCTACCTTGTCCTTTGTTCAACACATAACTCAGACATCCGAAGGCTCACAGGTGAGACAAATAAGTCTTAGTTCCATGCAAAATTTCATATGGAGATTTCCAATGGAGGATGCGGTTGGGCCAGCAGTTTAAAAGGTAAGTTGCTGTGAGAACCGATTCACCCCCAATTCTTGGATATTTTTTTTATTGAAATAAGAGTCCTCGAGGCAGTCATATGCACCCCTCGACAAGCACAAGACAGTCACCACCTAATACAGTTATCTCCTAGAGGTACCAACGAAGGGGATAACAAGGAACCACAATAGGCCACAAGTGAGGCCTATGGTTAATTGTCACACTCATAAGAAATACTGATATACCCTTATATAAATTCTATAAATAGGATGATTGGCTAATAAAAAAATGATTAGTTTCTGGTAATACAGTCAAGTATACATGCACTTATTCCTTTGTATCTCTTCTCTCCAGGGGTCGTATGGTGTAAATCAAGAAAATATTAGAGAAGCACAAGCATACATAGACACCCTTCATGCACATCTTTTCTTTGGTTTTTATCATTGGCGCTGTCCGCGAGAACATTCTCATACCCATTAACAAATTGTTCCCCATACAAAACTCAAGATGACCACCAAAGTTGATCCACTATCAACCATGGAGAAAAAAACACGAAAAAGAAATCTCTTAGTCCCTTTCCTCCCAAAAGGGAAAGAATCTAGCAAACAGAGGGAGCATACGCAAGCCAACATCTATTAAAGGCAAAGAACCCACCAATGTGGAGATGGGTAGAGCCTTGTTTGTAACTCCCCAACCTCCTTATTTAGAAGAAATCTTGGATGAGTCTTAAGAACCTGTGAAAGGAGGAGATTCTGATGGCACAACACCTCTTCCTCGAAGGAATCTCGCAAGCAAAAGCGAGTTTGAAAAAAGCCTACGGTGAAGAAGGAGATCACTAGAGCAAAGAACCTCCTGAAGCCCGGACACATGCTGATACTGAGCCCATTGAGTTCAAGTAAGTGATGGAGGGATGCTCTGATCTGTCAATTGCAGATAAAGCTAGAGCCATGATGCACACATACTTGTTGCGCTTTATTTGCAAGTGAACACGTTGCACAAGTAATAGAGTGATAATAAGGATGTCGAACCACAGAGATTGGGATAAACAATAACTAACATTCACAATTTTTGTACAATTTAAATCGAATAAAACTGAGTGGAAGCTGAAACTACTCTAGTCATTAAGCTAAGAATTAGGCAATGAAAAAAGATGAGTAAAATGCAGTGGAATGTCGATAAAAACAAGTACAAAGGTTTGAGACATCCAGGGGGAGTGTAACTTCACCAATTGACCTAACTTATACTCTTATCTCTCTCGAGTTGTAAGTGTCCTCTGATGTATAGATAGCATCTCTCGATGTCACATACAAATAAACCAGAGGCAGTACTCTCAAGTGATCCTCACATGATAGTACCGATTCTATAGTCATTCTCATGCTATAGCAACTGATGTAGACCTTACTATGCCTACCATAACATGTGTCTCTTGACCTCCCATTATACTTAATGCATCTACTCACGTTGATCAGACATGAATAGATGAGTATGAAGAACAACAAGATCAAACACCATAAAGACAACTAAAATATGGTAAGCATTCAATAATCTCCCCGAGTTCTTTAAGGGTTACATCGCGCCCCTGGATTAAGCGGTTTAGGTCATGCTTATGGCATGAGCGATTATACTAACACACAGTATTGAGTTCATCACAAGGTAAATAGAGAATCGGATAAGTTATTCCTTGAGCAAGAGCTTCAGGATGGTTACTCGAAACCCTCTTTCTTGATCAACCTGGTTCCCAGTCCCTTCTCTTTGTGTTGGTTTTTGCCTTTTATACTACTTCGGTAGCTTCTTGTAGAAGCTTCACGTACAGTGCATGGGTACAATTTTCCGTTTACAAAATATTGCACGCAAGGATGTGTGTATGTATCACCCTGCATGGTCATTTGATCAGGAGTTGGTATGACACCTTGGATAAATGAGGCAAAACCTCTGCTTTTGGGGTTGTTTCTCCTCTATTTCTCTTAAAGAGCAATTTATGAATTATTTCTACAAAAGGAAGGAAAATAGGTGTAAAAGGCGTATTCCATCATCCTTATTGAGCCAAATCAGACTCAAATAGTCTGCATTTATTAGGTTTAAAGTTGGCTCATCAAGCCCTCATATAAGATAGTGCTCTTCGTGGAGGTTCTTGATGCCACAGATTTCAGGAACAGGGATCCGCAAGCACATGTGGACCGGTTTAGAAACCAAATGGAAGTCACTAGTAAATATGAGGAATCACTTGCCGATCTTTCTCTTTGACCTTCGTTGATAAAGGCCAAAATAGGTTCACAACCATACATCTGGGGACAATAACAAGATGGGAAGTTTTGTCTCAGAGATTAGTGCATCACTTCACCAATCAATGGAAAAAAAAAACCTCGAACCATCATCACCTTAGTGGAAATTATCCAACGAGAGGATGAACTACTATTTGATTTCTTAGGATGTTTTAATGCGGAATGCGAGAACATCCATGAGCTTATCATTTCCATGAGGGTCCGATCCTACTGAATGCCTTACAATCGGGGAAAATGGCCCACAATTTTTCCGCACAATTCCCTGATACCTCCAACGAATTGTTTGAATTCAAAGTAAAGCTTGTCAAAATCAAAGAGCTTAACCTCCAGAACAAAAGGCGTCACAAGGCCATGGAAGGCAAGAGTGCTCCTGATACAAAATATATGCTTGATAGGAAAAGGTTCC
The DNA here is from genome assembly GCA_028565015.1 of Pinguicula moranensis. Lineage (NCBI taxonomy): Eukaryota > Viridiplantae > Streptophyta > Magnoliopsida > Lamiales > Lentibulariaceae > Pinguicula > Pinguicula moranensis. The sequence continues at coordinate 12,504 of JAOWBN010066056.1, forward strand.
CTACACGAGGACATTTCCCGTTAGGAGGGGGAGAAATCCCTTTGGCCCTATAAACAAGCCTTGATACTTTATCTCAACTGAAGACATCCCTGAGCGAGATCTTTGTTGTCGCTAAGGGAAAATAAAGTATTCACTGAACCTCAAACCCAGTCCAAATAGCAAAAGACTGACGAGCAACTCTTTTGCAGATATCACAGGTGATAAGTAGGTTTTGTACCAAGTTATAACTAACTTTTATGCTTAGATTTTGCAAATCCTCAAAAGATAAAAGTGTATTTCATACCTTTTTTTCTTGTATTTTGCAAGATTTCAATGAATTGATCACACAAAGACGGAAAGAGAGGATGAATGACAACAATCGCACGGTCATAGCCTCAAATCCTACAGGCCGCAACTCTAGCCGGAACACCACCTCATATTTTGGCGGGAAAAGAGACAAACCCTACATACACATTAAGTAATGGATGGACGAGTCTACCCTCACTTAGGTGAAATATCTACCTGATAGCTTCTCTTGAAACCCAACGTTCGCCACAAAAAGGAAAAGACTTCATCCATTTTTTGCGAGATCAAGGAAGAGAGCTCGGAAAGATGGCAAAATTAACACCAAGTACCCTAAACATGATATTTGCGGGATGGGTTTTAATGCAAAAAGTGCCACCGCATGCGTATTTCATGAGATTAAACCCTCTTAGTAGGCCTCGCGAGATTCAAGAGATGAGTGCGAACCCACTAAGAAAGAATTTTGTGAGTTAGCAATTCTTGGTATGCTTCAGCACAAGATTCGAGAGATGAGTGTCTATGTACCGCATAAGAGGAGTTACTACTCTAGAGAAATTAATATTTGAAAACAGGAATCCGGTGGAAACTATGCTTCAAAACTAACTGCCGAGCTAAGAAACTAACTCCCCAAAATGCATTAAGATGTGAAGTCATTGCCTTAGATCTTTCTCCAAAAGAAGTTATCCTTTAATTTATGCCTAGTAAACCAAAAAATATCAAAAAGAGTACTTTGTATGAATACATTTATATCACTATTTTTAGTGTAAGAATTAATGCCATCAGTTAATTGTCTAAATTGCATTCGAGCTCACTAATCTTAGTGCTTATCTTCTACAATTCTCATATTTCGACACTCGTTTTCATCACTTTATTACTTGTTAGAACTTGTGCACTTGCAAATATAGTTCACGAACTAGATCAGCAAACACGTTTTTGGCGCTGTTGTTGGGATTATTTAGTTTTGGTAACTTCAACACTTAGTGAGTTTGTAGCTGGATTGGACTTCTTCTTTTTTCCGGTTACTTTACTTTCAATTCTGTTGTGTGTTCAAGTTGTATATAAACTCCTTTAAAGGCGAGAATTAAGATTCAAGAGACCCAGAGACTGAAAGAGCTTTTAGAGCATGAGGCCTCATTTATCTGAAGGCCTGTCATCCAAGCCAACAATTTCGAGCTAAAGCCAGCCACAATCCATCTGTTACAACAACACACTACATATGGAAGATCATTCACTGAAGATCCAAACTCACATGTGCGAGCATTTAGTTGAAATCTGTGACACTTTGAAATATTCTAGAGTGACCCAAGAATCCATCCGGCTAAGGCTTTTCCCATTTTCATTTAGAGACAAAGCAAGAAGATGGCTCCAATCATTGTCATCAGATTCTATTCTCACCTAGGATGATTTAAGGAAACAACTCTGAATACAATTCTTCCCACCATCCATGACTGCAAAGATCTTGAGTGAGATTACTTCATTCAGACAGCGTGACATGGAAACATTGTATGAAGCTTGGAAAAGATTTAAGGATCTCTCGAGAAGCTGCCCAAACCATGGACTGTCTCATTGGAGGTAAATTCAAGCTTTTTATAATGGTTTGGAGAGCAGTACAATGAGGGAGATAGATATTGTAGCAAATGATACTTTTATGAAGAGTACACTCTACTTCAAGCCATTACCCAAAATTGTTACCATTGGCCAAATGAAAGAAAAAGCTAAATAAAGATGGAAAAAAGTACGAAGTGTACAAATTTGATGCGCTCATTGGGACAATGCATACTCTGAAGATAAAGATGGAGAATCGAATGTCTCAAAGCTCACCTCCTAAAACCATGATGATGGTAACAACCATCGTGTGAAATTTGTGGTGGAGGACATCTTCCAGAACTTTGCTAAGATAGGACCTCAATTGATAATGTCCCTATGGAACAATTCAACTATGTTGGCAACCAGCAGAAATACCCCAATAGTTTTGAGCACAACAACTTTAATCACGCAGGAATGACGTCCCTAACTTTTCCTGGAGCAACAATTAGCATGTCTTGAACACCACACCACAGATCCCAGTTTCAGCCTCAAATGCAAAAACCAACTTATCAAAGGTATCCAAATGATGATATTATAGCACAACTGATTGCAGCCACCAAGAGCAACACTGACCTGATAGCACATCTAGCCTCTACCTCAAGCAAATTTATGCAAGAGACCCGAGTTAACTCCAAGGATCAAGGTGCAGCCATAAGGAACTTGGAATCTCAAGTTTATCAATTGGCAAAACAGTTATCTAAGAGACGACTAGGTGTTCTTCCTAGCAACACTGAGGTAAATCCCAAGGAGCAATGTCAGGCCATAACTTTGAGAAATTTAAAAGAAATGGAGGAGAATCCAAGGCAAGTTACAGCCCCAAAAAAGAAAGTTGAACAGAAGGTTGAAGAGCCTTGTCCCCAACAAGAGGTTGAACAGAAGGCACTAATCTCTTTTCCTCATAATCTGAAACAAGGAAAGTTATACAAATAGTCTTAGAATTTTCTTGAAGTCTTCAAGAAACTTTATATCAATATTCTCTTTGCTGAAGCCCTGGAGCAGATGCTTTGATATGTTAAATTCATGAAGGACATATTTTCAAATAAGCGAAAGTTTGAGGATTATGAGACTGTGGCCCTAATTGTGGAATGCAACACCATATTGCAAAAGAAATTGCCTCAAAAATTGAAGGATCCAGGGATTTTTACTATTCCTTACTCTATTGGCAATTCTACTTTTGATAGAACATTGTTTGATCTTGATGCAAGCATTAACTTGATGTCTTTATCAATTTTTCAAAAACTTGGACTAGTTGAAGCTCAATCCATGACAATATTCCTACATATTGTAGATAGATCTATCAAACACCAAGAGGAATCATTGAGGATGTCTTGATAAAAGTTGACAAATTCATTTACCTAGTAGAAAATTGTAATTTTGGATATGGAGGAGAACCGTGATATCCCAATTATTTTGGTAAGGCTATTTTAGCCACCAGCGGATCCATAATTGATGTCCAGGAAGGCAAATTAATATTAAGAGTTCAGGGAGAAGAAGTGAAATTCAACTTGTTCTAGGCCATGAAACATCCTGACCACCAGGAAAGCTGCTCCACCATTGAAACTACCGATCACATGCCTTTGAAGGGATATGAGCATCAGAGAGATGAATTGGAGAATTGCTTGGTTTGTGAGAATCCCATGATCATAGAGGAGACAATAATAATGGAGTATGCTCAATGGTTTTAGACGCCAACGAACCCCTAAAGAGGAGACATTTTGAAGAGTTTGGTGAAAGGTCATATCTTCAATCAAGTTCTATTGAAAAAGCCCCAATTCTCAATTTAAAGTCGTTGCCACCACATCCAAAATATGTATTCCAGGGCCTAACCAGTTACTTCCAGTAATTATTTCAAGCATCCTGACTAAGGAAGAGGAAAGTTTTTTTTTGTTGTTATGCCCAAATTCACTATAAAGAAACAAAGGTTTATGTACAAAAGTGAAGAAGAAATCAAAAATACAAAGATAAAATCAAAGAAGAAAAAAGGAGTCACATCCGTGGAGCTCAATATTTCTGCACAGCTTGAAGCTACAATCATCACCTGCATGGATGCCACATACTCTAGAATGGGGCCAAAACATTATTGACCCAAACTTGTAGCTTCACAAGTTGCCTTAGATTCATTTTTTTTTGTACAAGAGTCATAGCTTGAGCTCTGCTCAGCTCAGCCTACATATGATGACATATAGGAGTCATAACTATCAAATTATGAATCACTAGGATTGGTACACAGCTCAGCCTGCTCCCCTGATAGCCTGATTAGTTGTGGGGATTGTTCTTTGATCCCCATGTCTAAGTACTGAAAGTTAGTCAGGATGAAGGATAGTCATTTTATGTTATGGGCTCTTCATCTTGGTAGTGGCGCTACTGATGTCCTAGATGTCAACTTATCAACCCTAAGTATTATTGAAAGCTGGTACACAGCTCATCCAGCAGCCTCACGGATAGTGTGATCATGTGTTCTTCACCTAAATTAGAGTCTTTAATTGCTTGAATAGTTTCTCCTTCCCAGTTTCAAGTCACGGGCCACTGAATCTTTAGTTAATTTGGGGTTTCTGGCCTCTGCAAAAAGAAACACGCCAATTGCTCACCGTGGCCTAGGATTAGTCCTGTCTGATTCTGGAGCTAAACTAAGTTGTTGTTGGTAACATAGCATGTTTGTCATAGCAGATAAACCCCTATACTTAGAAAGATTTCATCAACTCCAGAATGGCTACTTCTCATGTACCTGCACCGATTAAGAAAATTGTTTTCCAAATTCCCAATGAGGAAATCATCCCACCATCCCACAGGATTATCCCTATTGAACTCAAAGCTTCGTGTTTTCCTATCAGGGAATTGGATTTGGATCAATCTTACCCCAATGTAGTACTCCACTCTAACACCTGCACAAAAGGATGGGAATAGAGAATTATAGATTTCCTATTCATGCGGATAGAGAGGAGTTTCTATGGTAATGTTCCTTTCCTGCATGCGTTCTGTGCTTTCATACTAAACTGCATATGTGTCATAAATTCGACTTGACACACATTAGAGCTACCACCCTCATTACTCATCCCTAGAATCAAAGTGAAAATATTAGACAGCAGAGTGGATTTTGCAACCAATACATTAGAGAACAGGGAAATTTATCTGATCTTTTGGCTTTGATACAAAGCCATATTGCTCTCTATATGCTATGCCCCATCTGAGTTATATTAATTTCAGTGGCTTGAAAGTGTTTCATATTTCGAGCTTTCCAAATAAACCATACCATTGCTAGCCATATAGACTTCCAAGCATAAATATTTGCACAATTTAGTTTTCATGTCACAAAAATCCCCAATGTTGGAGCTTGTGTTTGTTGAAGGAGCACCATGTGTGAGTCTCTGTCCAATAGCCAGGTTCTTATCTGCTTCCATACCTGAACAATAATCAAGCAATTAGTAAATACATGAGGGATTGAATCATTACCAGATTTACAGAGGATGCAAGTGATTTCATGGTCTTCATGTATGATATGCCTCTACTGGAGGACTGTCTTTACTGAAAGGGCATTTTGGATAAGCTTCTAGGAAAATATTAGTATCTTTTTTGGTGTGATCCTGTTCCAGACTCTGTTGAGGTCTGCAGTTTCATCTGTTGTGTATGGATTGTTTGTGCTCGCAGTAATCTGATTATAGGCTGTCGTAACTGCATAACACCCCACCAAATTTCCTTCGAATACATGTGTTTTTGCTAAACTCATTTAGAGTCGTGCACTGCAAAAAGCCAATTTGATCAGATAGATCAAATTGTTCAGAGTCTCTTAGTTTTCTTCTCCAGTTCCAATTCCAGTGCAAGCTATTATTGATCCACTGCCCCATGTAAGAGCTTTTATTAGTTGTAACTCTAAAAAGTCTTTGATATCTCTCAGCTAGATTTATGTTATGGTGACATATATCAAGCCAAAAACTCACACCAACCCCATTTCCTAATTGGATCCTTAAGTTCTGATTGAACCAGCTTGTTGCAGTATCTTGTATGGTATTCCACCAGTGTGAAGCATACCCCCTACCACGTTTTCTAGTTGACCCACCCCCAAGCATAGCCTAAGTACCTTATGATCTCCCACTTCAAGAATACATTAAGGCCGTACTTAGAACTAACTATCTCCATGGCTAGGCTATGTTCCTCTGACAGAAATCTGGCACACCATTTACCTAACATAGTTACATTAAAGTTGTGGAGATTTATTATTAGATCCATGGGCAAAAGCTCCTGTCATTTATTACTGGTATGGTTCAACCCCGCTTTTTTTCTGAGCCACAAAATTCCACATATGTGAGTTTGTTGATTATTGACGCTAGAGCCTTGGAGTAGCCAAAATAGTGAGTTGGAAGGGCTGAGAGAACAGAGTTGAGCATAACCATTCTTCCACCAGAAGATATATATTTTTGTTCCCAGCTACTCAAAGATCTGTTGAATTTATCAAAGACTGGTTTCCAAGTGGCTTGCTTCTTAGGGTTGGCACCTAATGGTAGTCCCAGATATGTAACAGGAAGAAAGCTTGTCAGGCATCCCAGATATGAGTCCATGTCCTGAACAGCATATTGCTGAATATTAAGTCCCAACAAGCTGCTTTTAGAGAAGTTAATGCGTAGTCCATAGTCAAGCTTGAAGTTTTGAAGGATGGTCTTGAAGGCTTTTATGTTATTCCACTCAGCTTGCCCAAAAAGCATTGTATTATCCGCGAATTGCAGATGCGTTAATTGCACATTTTCTCTCCCTATGTATAGGAAAGGAGATAGTGGGTCTTCCTGCCTCAGTCCCCTTTGAGAATAGAATTCCTGTGTAGGACTCCCATTAATAAGCACAGAAGTTGAAGCTAATTCCATTAATTCTTGAATTCACCAAATCCAACTCTGAAGGAATCCCATATGTGCCATGACATCCTAAAGGTATATCCAGTTGACTGTGTTAAAAGCCTTTTCAAAATCCACATTGAATATTAGTGCCTGCCTTTTTAGTTTCTCCACCTCATCTATAGCCTCGTTTTCAATCATTACTCCATCCACAAATTTCCTACCTTTGATGAATGTCATCTTAGTAGGAGATATTACTTCTGCCATGATAGAGCTGAGTCTATTAGCCAAAACTTTGGCAATGATTTTAGGTATTGATCCAATCAATGTAATGGGTCTATAGTCATGAACATGTAGGGGTGAATTAGTTTTGGTCAGAAGAGTGATATGAGCTGCATTACTTCCCTTGGCCAGCTTACAATTTTTGTAGAATTCCTTGAACAGCTGGCATAGGTTTGATCTCATCATCGAAGTAAACTTTTTGATGAACTTGAAATTAAAACCATCGAGGCTTGAACTTTTGTTGCTGCCACAGTCATTGATAGCTTTCATTATCCAAATTTTGCAAATGGAGTGACCAAGCATCTTTGGGACATAGGTCCGAGTTTCTTAAATCTCATGTTAGTTATTTTTGGCCTTGCCCACGCCACCTCATTGAATCTTTCCTCAAAATGTACCTTGAAATAGTTTTTAACAAGCTCATGATCCTCAAGACATATGGATCTATCCCAGACTCCATTAATAGTGTTTTTCCTCTTGTTTCTATTTATGCACTTGTGGAAGTAAGCACTGTTTGAGTCTCCTTGTTTTATCAAGTTGAGCCTTGACTTTTGGTAGGCTAGACTATCCAGTGACCTGGTAATTGAGAACAACTCATCTCTAAGGAGTTGAATATTATGTGCATCTGTGTCATTTCTAGGTTGTAGTTGATTTTGTTCAACCTCCAATTCCATCTTGGCTAGTTTATGTAGAGTATCCTTTCGTTTTTCTGACAGGTTCCTTGGTGTTAACTTGTTCCATATTTTTATTCCTGCTTTAACAGCCTAGACTTTTTTTTTATTCTGAAACTAACATATCCTTGCACTCTGGTATTGTTCCAAGTGTCCTCGACCAACTCATAATAGGTTTTATCGTCTAACCAACAGTCAAGAACCTTTAGTGGTTTAGGGCCCCCCGTTTTGCACCTTATAACACAAGGTAACCGGACAGTGATCAGAGTCATCTCGCATATGTCTAGTTTGAATCCAATTTGAGTAATTTCCCAACCAGTTTCCATTGACAGGGAATCTGCCAATTCTACTCATCACCTTTAGGGATTTGATGTACCATGTAAATCTGTTCCGCTCCATCCTTACGTTCAGAAACTGCAAGTCATTATTAAAAGCATTGAAGGCAGAGATATCCTATGTGTTTGGTCGGTGAGCTGTTCCTCTTCTTTCACATGTATTAAGTACAACCTTGCGGGGGGGGGG
>JAOWBN010066167.1:0-47510 GCA_028565015.1 Pinguicula moranensis
GGAGCTCTTTTCCAGGGATGTCTAAACTACCTCCTGAGATCATTTATCAGTCTGCCCACACTCCCAGATCCGTGACTTGGGGTATAGTTGGGGCATGACTTGCCAAGCTTCGTAGTTGTCAACATATCAAGATTTGATACACAACTCAACATAGGTTCAAGTTCATCAACATATCAACTTTTCAGATTAAACTCAGTGTCTTGACTATCACCTTATCAATATGAAATTATTGTTTGTGGATTCGTACAAAGCTCATCTGTGTTTAGTCTGCCAATAGAACCTGAATTAGATATGAGATTTATGATGGAGAATGATCAATGACCTCATTCGGTAGTCTGGAACAACCCTATTTTAGAGCTATATCTTCTAGTCCTCATTTAACAGAAACTACATACAACATATTGGTTGCATCATCCAGTTTATCAGGGAGTAGGAGAAACACCTTTATGTTCTCTTAACTCTTATCCAAAGCCAAGTATTTCTCTGGATAATGTGCACTATGTTCTTTATTTTTATCTCCATACCTTGAAAGTGCGAATCATTTCTGGTCCTACAGATTTGCCAGATCATGGCTAGCCAGATGGATTTCCATGTCTCCACATTTACTTGTATTGGTTTGTCATCCATGTGCTATTATAGTGTTGGAGCTGGCTGCTGTGGGAGAATATTTTTGTGACCGAGTAGCCATTCTTTAATTTGATTCCAGACATCCATAGTTATTTGGCAGCCTCTGAATATATGTTCAGGTGTTTGTTGGCCTGTATGGCACATTGTGCAGCTGACATCCTGGCCTATTGGTATAATGTGCCTTCTCTACAGTTACATCATAGTTGGTAGAGCATCCTGATGTGCCTTCCAGATGAATATGCTTGTTTTCTTTGGAGAAAAAATATATTACAAACATGCTTATTGGATTCTGCTTCCTCAGATGTGAATAGATCTGGTGTTTCTGCAGTGATGTACTTGTAAGATGTCTTCACTGTATAGCGACCATCATTATTACCTTCAAAGGTATATCTATCTTCTTCAGGTACCTTCGGAGTTGGTTCATGCAAAGAGCACAAATGATTAGTTAGATCATGAATTTCATGGTCCCTAAGTGTTCTCCTCCAGTTCAGTACCCAAGTCCAATCTGCATGTTTCATGCATCAGCTATAGAGATGTCCTTGTTGACTATGATTGTGTATAGTCTCTTGTATCTTTCATTCAGTGGTGCATTATTGAGCCATTTATGTAGCCAGAATCTGGTACCTTCTTCACTTCCCACTCTGATTTTGGCATTATGGCAGAACCAATTTGCACCAACTGTTTCTTGCAAGTCATTCCACCATCTTCAGGCATAGGCACTCCCACGTCTTATGCCTCTCTTTCTATCATTTTGAATCTGTGGCTTCTTTAGTTCACTGAGCTCACCTATCATTAGTATACCGTCCGTTCCATATTTAGATCTCAGGATTTCCAATGCTAGATTCTTTTCTCCTGCTAGGATTTTGTCCTCCCCACTTACCAAGCATGCCACTATTGCAAGCACTGATGCTACGCACACCTATTACACCTTTTTCAACTAGTGTATTAATATTTTTCCAGGAGATCCAGCATATCCTCCTCTTCTCTTTGGTACTTCCCAAAAAAAAATTCTTTGGAGTGCAGTGCCTCTTGATGATGGATTGAGGAGCTTTAAAAAAGGCTAAGTAATATGAGGGTAGAGCTGCTAGTACAGAGTTTAGTAGAACCATTTTTTCGTCCCGAAGATAGTAGCTTGTGATCCCATGATTGTAGTATTCTGCTAAACTTTTCCAAGACAGGCTTCCATGTTGTCTGTTTGTGTGGATTGGCTCCAACTGGTAGGCCCAAGTATCTGAAAGGGATGGAGCCAGTTTTGCGCCACATGTATGAGGCCATTTCATCCAGCATAGGCTCAGGTATGTCAATGCCAATCAGGTGACTTTTGCTATAGTTGATGCCCAGACCAGATACAAGCTCAAAGTTTTGAAGAACATCTTTGAAGGTATGGCTCAGGTATGTCAATGCCATGAGGCTTGCCCAAATAAGAGGGTATCATCAGCAAATTGTAGATGTGATATAAACACCCTATCCCTATCAATTTTCAATCCTCTGAACTTATGCAAATCAATAGCATAATAGACAATCCTTTAGTCGCCAGCAGGAATAGTAATGGTGATATGGGATAATAACCTTGTCAAAGTCCTCTCTTCGGGAAGAACTCTTTAGTTGGGCTGCCATTATTGAGAATTGAGGTTGATGCTAACTCAAGAAGTTCCCTAATCCACCAAATCCAGCTCATGGTGAATGCCATTCTGATCATCATCTGTTATAGGTAGATCCAATTGATTGTGTCGAATGCTTCTTGAAAGTCGACCTTGAAGATTATAGCTTGTTTTCTCAGTTTCTTTGTTTCATCAACCACCTCATTTGAAGTCAAAACACGATCAAGAAATTTCCTGCCTTTGATGAAGGCCATCTTATTAACAGATATTACCTCATCCATGATTGAGCTGACTTAGTTGGCTTGAACTTTGGAGATAATCTTAGGCATAGATCCTATGAGTGTGATGGGTTCATAGTCCTGCCCTTTCACTGGTGAATCAGTCTTGGCTACAAGAGTAATATGCGCAACATTGCTGCCCTTTTCTAGCTTATAGTTTCTGTAAAACTCTCTCAGCATGTGGCAGATTTCATCTTTCATCAAGTATAACAAATGTTTGATGAATTTGAAATTCAAGCCATCCGACCCAGGGCTCTTCCGACTACCACAATCTTTGATTGCATCCAGAATTTCAGTCTTAGAAAATGGTGTTACCAGTCTTTGTTTAGAAGCCAAGGACAGTGTTCAGAATGTCATGTTGCAGATTCCTGTCCTATGCCATAGTATGTAGGGGTGGATAATGGAAAGCGGAATTGGCGAAATTCCATTACTATTACCGTTATCGTTAAGGGCGGTAATAGCGATAACGGTAACTGTAGCGGATAGATTTTTTGATTCCGCTAACATAGCGGTAACGGTAACGGTTTATGGTAATTTTTTAGCAAAAATTCTGCTATTTCCGCCATATATATATATAAATATCCTTTCTGTACCCTAAAAAAATATGCCAAGAATCAAATTGCCCTCCAAATCCTCATCGCATTGGGGTTTGGAATAAGAATTAAAAGATTCATGCATGCACTCAATTTGTAATCTAGTAATCTAGTACAACTATCCTATTTACTTGCTACTACTGCCTCCGAATTATCTTGAATCATTTTGAATTGTATTGTATCACCCTATTTCTTTCTCATTTATAGCGTTTTTGAATGATTATATATTTACATTAAATACCAGCAATAGCCAATAACGTGAAAGACTTAATTGATGGGCATTTTGCATTGCTGGAAATATCAAAAAAATGCATAATGCATTTGTTGATGGAAAAGTTGGCGGACTTAACGGAATTTCACTACCGGTACCGCTAAGGTAGTGGAATAGTGGATAGCGGTAACGGTAACGAAACCGAAACCTCCATCCGCTATCTTAGCGGTAACGGTAACGGATGAGGCTATTCCGCTACCGCTATTACCGTTATCCACCCCTAATAGTATGTCTGTATATCTCTCTTCAAAGTGGTTTTTGAAGCAATCCTTGACCAAAGTTGTATATTCAATCCAGATACATCCATCCTAAATACTATTAATTGCATTCCTTCTCCTATTCTTCTTAATCCATCTGTGAAAGAAGGCAGAGTTAGCATCACCTTGTTGTAACCAATTGATACGTGATTTCTGAAATATCATGCTGTCCAGATTAGAAATGACTTTTCCTAGGTTGTCTCTGAGGCTTTGAATAGCCTGATGGTCTATCCCAATGCCTGATAGGTGTGTGTCCTACTCAGCTAGTAGTTCCATCTCCTTAAGCCTATTAAGCATTCCTTTGTGCTCAGTTATTAAGTCTCTTGGAGATGTTGCATTCCACAGTCTGATACCAGCTCTGATAGCTTTAATCTTAGTTTTAATCATTTGGCTCTCATATCCGAGTGAACTTGGCTATTTCCACATATCCTCTATCAGTGTATTGTAGTCTTTATCACCCAACCAACAGTTCAACACTTTCAACGGTTTAGGTCCCCAATACTGTATTTTAGAGGAGAGGCTAATAGGGTAGTGATCAGAGTCATCTATATCTAATCCAGATTGGATCCAGTTTGTAGTATTCCCTAACTAGAGGTCATTAACAAGGAACCTATCTAATTTGTTCGTAGCCTTTAGTGACTTTAGGTACTAGGTAAATCTTCTTTTCTCCATCTTCAGGTCTTGTAATTACATGTATCTGATCAACTCTCTAAAGAAATTAATCTCCAACGCATTTACATGGTGAGCCATACCCTTTCTTTCTCCTGCATCCAGAACAGCAATGAAATTCCTTATTATGCACCATTTTTCATCCTCCTTGCCTGAGTGAAGTTCCCTTATCTCCATCCATTGTTTCTGTTTGGACTGATAGTCTCTTGGTCCATAAACATTTATCATGTTGCCGATCATGTCTTCATTGTTCCAGCTCCCCATGACACCAAGGAAACCTTCTCCTGCCAAGATGTTTCTTCCACTAAACTTCTTATTAGTCCACAAACATAATAGTCCGCCATATTGTCTTACCGAGCAACAATAGATCCAATCATAATCCTTGTCATACCATGGATATTCACACAGCCTCTTATCAATACTTTCCAGGTTAGTTTCCTGTAGGCTTATAAAATTTACTTTTTGGTTGAAGATTAGCTCTTTGACTCTCTTTTTCCTACCCGGGCAATCTAGGCCTCTCACATTGTAGGTGATAATCTTTATTCATGGGCTAGCTCCACTTCTGGTATGTGACTACCAGTTTCCACTACTGCTACTACTTGATGGTTATTACAGTTTGGTTGTGTTATTTTCTCTGTTGTAGCAGCTGGATCAGGATAGGTTATGCCCATGTCATGACCAAGTTCCATGGTTCGATCAGCTTCCAATCTATGATTGGTCCATTGTTAACAATTTCTAAGGAAATGGTTGTTGGTCCTGTTCTTCTTTTTGTCTAAGTGGCTGGTGATCTATCAGAAAGCCAATCCATTCCTCTAGAATTGTTTGATCTTTTTCTCTACCCACATCCTTTTCCTTTGTCGTTTGTCTACGGGTTTTTGGACCACCCATTTTATTTTTTTGAGCCATGTGTTTCCTCAATGGGGTGTTGGGATATTATCTTCTTGTTGTGGGTACCTAATAGTTGAAATTCCTCCATAGGGTTCATTGCAGCCTTAGCTGGAGGAGAAGCATAAGCTACATTTTTGCTTGCTGAGTCGCTTCTCTGATTATAGATACCTCTACAATCTGTTCTGAGGTCACCTGATTAGAATTATCAATAGCATGAAAAACCCATATGGTTTTGCTATAATTGCAGTCTATGTAGATGACTTAAATCTTATTGGAACTCCAGAAGAGCCCAATCAGACTGCAACACATCTAAAAGATAAATTTGAAAAGAAAGATCTTGGCAAAACGAGATTTTGTCTAGGCCTACAAGTTGAACATGTCTCAAAAGGAATATTTGTGCATCAAACAAAATATTCAAAGAAAATCCTGAAGATATTTCACATATAATCTACCAATTAAATACATTAAGTTCCCTAACTATATATAGCAACATAGAATAGCATAGATATGGAGGGTTCGGTTACTGATCGCCGAACCGCCGATTTTTCCCGGTTGCCGATTTTGAAAAATGAAAATCGCAACTTAAATCGTCGGTTATCAGTTTTTTTTTCGATTTCAGCTGTCGGTTTACGGTTTTACGCTTTCAGGCGGTTTCATGACGATTCCGGCACGGTTGGTAATACGGTTGTAACCGACTTTTTTTAGTTTTTTTTTTAATTTTTATTATTTTTTTTAAAAGTTATTTTTTTGTGTGTGTTTAGTTTAGCTTGAAATTTAACTTATAATTATAAATTTATAAACTTAAAAAGTTATAAAATTAAAAAGTTATAAAGTTATAAACTTATAAAATTTATAAAAATTAAAAACTTATATAACTTATAAACTTTATTAACTTATAAAAGATAAAAACTTATATAATTTATCAACTTTATTAACTTATAAAAGATAAAAACTTATATAATTTATAAACTTATAAAACATGTATAACTTATAAAGTTAAAAACTTATATAATACATAAACTTATCAAACATATATAACTTATAAACTTATAAACTTATAAACTTATAAACTTATACAATTTATAAAAGTAAGGATCTTATATAACTTAGGAAAGTTACAAACTTATAAAACATAAACTTATAAAGTTATAAACATATAAAAGTTATAAAAGTTAAAAAATTATATAACATATAAACTTATAAAAATATATAACTTATAAAGTCACAAACTTATATAACTTATGAACTTATAAACTTATAAAACAAATATAACTTGTAAAGTATAAACTTATAAAATTTATAAGAGTTAAAAATTTATATAACCTATAAACTAAAGTTATAAACATATATAACTTATAAAGTTACGAACTATTAAAATTTATAAAAGTTAATAGCTTATATAACTTATAAGCTTTATTAACTTATAAAAGTTAAAAATTAATATAACTTATAAACTTATAAAACATATATAACTTATAAACCTATAAAAGTTAAATAACTTATAAAGTTATATAATTTATAAAGTTTTAAACTTTATTAACTTATATTACTTTTAAACTTTATTAACTTATAAAGTGGTACCATTACGCCAACTGATGAGATCCATGTTGCAAGCATGAACACATGAAAATAATTTGAAGATTCATGTAAATGGTGTTCGCTTTCACTTCAGTGGCCACTACATAAGGGGGCTATTAAGCAGAGGCTAGCCTTACAGAACACTAATTATGTGCAAGGAGTTCGCCTAGATACGAAAATGTATACCCACTGAGAAGACAACTCAGAAAGGTTGTCTAGTTGGGAGCTTGCTTTCATTGTACATTATGTAAATCTTTCCGTATATATAAAAATTTGGCCTTCCCAAAAATAACTTGTAAAACTTAAAACTTATATAATTTATAAAACATATATAACTTATAAAGTTATAAACTTATAAAAGTTATAAAAGTTAAAAACTTATATAACCTATAAATTCTATTAACTTATAAAACTTAAGAACTTACATAATTGGTAAAACTTAAATTTTATATAATTTATAAACTATATTAAATTATAAAACTTAAAAATTTATATAACTTATAAATTCTATTAACTTATAAAACTTAATAACTTATATAATTTATAAATTATATTAACTTATGAAACTTAACAACTTATTTACTTACAAAATAATTTTAAAAAAGTTAGGGTTTAGGGTTTGACTGCTGGTTTGGGCAGTTTGACTAGTGGTTAAACAGCCAAACACGGTTTAGACGGTTTGACCAGCTACGTTTATTTATTATTAAAAAAATTCCTGCAGGTTCCGGCAGGTTGAAACCTCCAAAAAAATCGTCGGTTTTGTTTTTATTATTTTTTTAGTAAAATTACCGGTATTTAAAACCTCCAGTTTCAAACCTTGAGCAAACCTTTAACCGTCGGTTTTCAAAACCGCCAGATTTTTCCAGTCCAATTGTGGCTGATTTCCCAATTAACGGTTAAGAATGCCTATCTCTAGGATGAGTTTTCAAATGGGGACTATCGTCAGGAAAGGGGAAATGAACCGAACATAATTCAAGCAACTAATCGTCGAATCCGCCATCGGGGCATAATCCGAATTAACGTTGGAAGGTAAAAAATCTGAGATTTTGTGACACGGATTCAGGTATGTTAATGCGGAAATCAAATTTAAGTTAGGGTTCAAGATTGGGTTTTTTCTTCTTGGATTGCAGAAATCACAGCTCACACTCCTATTCACCTTACACGTGAGTCTTTTAAATGAAAAGTCAAAGCTTACAAACAGATAAACAACTTTAATTCAAAACATAAAAACGCTTTTCCACTTCTTCATGTCATTGCCAAAGCATCAGTTAACTGCCAAAATAGCATGTATGTCATCTCTGCTGCATCTTCACACTTCAGCTTCCATTTCCACTGCATCTTCATATTTTAACACGCCCCTCTCAAGAGGAGCATTCCAAAAGTTCATCTTGGACAGCAAATATTGAAAGGAGGATGCTGGAAGGGATTTGGTAAACATGTCTGCAAGTAGTAGGTTAGATTTCACATGAGCAGGAGAGATTATACCGGACTTGTATTGATCACGAACCACATGGCAATCAATCTCAATATGTTTGGTGCGTTCGTGAAAAATCGGGTTGGCTGTGATTTCAATCGCAACCTTACTATCACGCCAAAGTGGCACTGACAGAGTTAATTGAATTCTGAAATCTGAAAGAATATAAGTCAGCCATTGCACTTCTCTTACAGTTGTTGCCATTGCATGGTATTCTGCTTCAGCAGAGGAGGACGCAATGGTGGCATGTTTCTTCCACTTCCAAGAGACCAGACTTGCACCAAGGAAAATACAGTAGCATGTCAAAGAGTGTCGTGTTGTTTTACAAGCGCCCCAACGATTTAGCAGATAGGTGGCTGTTAGAATTGATTCACCCCATAACATTTTGGGTAGATTGGATTGGAACAAAAGTGATCTTGCGATTTGCAAGAGTGTCCTATGCCTTCTCTCCACCACTCCATTTTATTTTGGAATGTATGGACAATGTTTTTGAAGAACTATTCCTAATCGGGGTGAACAATTCAATGCATTTTGCATTGAGGAATTCTGTACCGTTATCAGTTCTTATGGTTTTGACTTGTTTTTGGTACTGAGTTTTTATCAGGGTAACGAAGTATTCAATGAGTGAGGGCACTTGATCTTTGTATTTGAAAAGGAAGGTCCAAGTGCGTTTGCTCATGTTATCTACTATGGTTAAGAAGTAATTGCACTTTGTGATGGATTGTTGTTTATAGGGACCCCACACATCCATATGCAACAATTCAAAATAGTCTTTAGACACACTGATGCTATGAATGAAAGGTAGCTTGCTTTGTTTAGAAAGAGGGCAAGTCTGATACATTACATTCGAATTTTCAGACTGTTTGCTTTGCTTGGCATAACCATTTACATGGGACAAAATTTATAGGGAGGGATGTCCAAGTCTACAGTGCAATATATCAAAACTAATTGCATTACAAGCACTACTACATGCATCAAAAGCTAGAGATTTGAAACACAAGCTCTTTGCTGGTGGCTATATTGTGAAGATTTTGAACTGCAATTGCTGGATGTTTGCTGGATCAAAAGAGGAGGGACTTAACACATATAGCTATTTGATTACTGTCCCAATGCCCAAAATTCTCCATCCCTACGATCCTGAAATAGGCAGTACTCAGCTAAGAAGCAATAGTATATGAAGGAACTTTTTGATAGTTTTTTTATAAAAGCAGATTGTACTTAAATCTAGGCACGTATAGACATGAAAGCAGTGTCACTAAATTGGAAAGCTTAATATTTCCAGAGCAAGACACTGGCTTGACTGAGCCATTTGGTAACCAAACAGAAGTGTAGGATTGAAATGGAAGAGGATTGATCATGACGCCAAGGTCAGTGCACATGTGGTTTGTTGCCCCCGTGTCTATAATCCAACTAGTACCAAGCACATCACCAGTTTTAAGGGAATGTAAAGATGAGCGAAGGGAAGTACCTGCAAAGTCATCCATGTGTGCCATGTTCACTGCAATCCTTTCATATGAATCATGGATTCCCTTTCCTCGCATGATTCTCTGCAACTCCTTTTTCATTTGGCTCATCATCTCATACAAATTTTCAACTCCTATGGTTTGTAGTCCAGAGGTGTATATGCAAAATATTTTCCTTCTATTCCTTCCACATTATGTGGAGCATATCTTTCCTTGTCTATTTTTATCTTCTGAGTTCCCCACCACTTCGGGTATCCGTTCAGATCAAAACAACCAGTAATGGGGTGGCCTGATTTCCTGCAATGCGTGCAACTCAGATTGCTTTTGTCTACTTTTTGTGAGCTCTGTGATTTGTCCTTCTGTGTTCTAGCCCCGGATTTCCTCCAATCATTCCCTTTAGTTAGTAGTGCTGCATTAGCCCACTGTTGCTCGCAGCCAGATTCATACTCACTTTCATGTGCTTCTTTGTCGTCCCAATCATGTTGTAGACCTTTTCTAATGCAAGTAATGGATCTATATTCATGATCTAGCTCCATTCTTGCTCATATGTGTCATTGAGCCCCATAAGAAATTCCATAATCCGGTCTTCGTTCTCACGCTGCTTCAATAATTGTCCCAATGTTCAATCAACGTGTGGTGTTGGTCTTAATTGACCAAGCTGATCCCAAATCTGCTTTAGCTTACCAAAATGTTCACAATGATATTACCCTGCCTCATGACAACCACATTCTACTTCATTTCAAAAATAAGGGGTAAATTCGTAGTTCCCCGTCTATGTTCCAAACTGTCACACAATTCCTTTGCATCACTCATAAACATGAAAGATCTAGCCAACTCAGGGACCATTTACTCCTTTATCCACGAGCATACCAAGTCGTTGGCTCTTTTCCAGTGCAGGAGCAATGGTGAGTCCTCATCAGGTTTTTTAAACGATACATCAACAAAGCTTGACTTAAGCTTTGCTTCCATGGCTGAGAGCATCCCAACCTTCCAAATCAAATAATTTGTTTCATTCAGTTCAACACTAATAATAGGAGTACCTAGATTTTTCAGATCGATGCACTTGAAGTTGTTCGTGGATCAACGCGTCCTTGGCTTTCTTCCGTGCCCCCCAGTTGTGTGTTGCACGAATGCAGCCAGTTCTTCAGATGTTTTTTTGTGACATTCGTTTAGGTAAGCTCTATTCTGCTCAGAATCCAACCTATAGCTCTGATACCATAAAAAATCTGAGATTTTATAACACAAATTCAGGTTTGGTTAATGCGGAAATCAAATTTGAGTTAGGTTTCAAGATTGGGTTTTCTCTTCTTGGATTGCGGAAATCACCGCTCACACTCCTACTCACGTTGCATGTGAGTCTTTTAAATAAAAAGTCAAAACTTACAAGCAGACAAACGACAACTTTAACTAAAAACATAAAAACGTTTTTCCACTTATTCATGTCATTGCCAAAGCATCAGTTTCAACTGCCAAAATAGCATGTGTGTCATCTCTACTGCACCTTCACACTTTAGCTTCCATTTCCACTGCATCTTCATACTTTCACAGGGAGACATAACCAGAGTTGGAAGTTCTCAAGGAAGATGAACGATGGGAACTTTGAAAGGACATAATCATCAATATTGAACATTATGGTTTCTAATTTGAGTTGACGAAATATATACAAGTAATTTCAAGACTAGTAATACAAAAGGGAATATGTATTGCTCAACTTATGCAGTGTTTACTTGGCGTAGGATAATTCTTCAACAAGTATATGTATATCAACTGAAAAATCAACAGGTAGTAGATATAACCGATGCTCCATCAAGAAACTGCTCCATCTACGATTTTGTATCTAAAAAGGCAACTTCTTGTTCTCCATACAAAATCACACACTCAAAATTTCATATGTTACAAGTGTAGGAATTGTAGGAATCCCTTGTTGATTCCTAAATATGTTGAATGGATCTATTATCGTCTTAGCTCTAACTAATCTACATAGTGTTTCAAGAAATACCTTGTGGTAGGGGAGATTCTAGTGAAAATATTTTTTTAGTGGAAATATAAGATGAACCGCTAAAATTAATCAAAATTTAAGAAGAATGGATAAGATTAAATCCTCATTTGTCCCACATTGCTTGCACAAAAAAATCTTCATCATTAATGCCTATAAAGACCTTACTTCACTTTCTAATTTACTAAAATTCCATTTTCAACTTGTAGAAAAAATGATTTCTTTTAGTAAAAATTTTAAAAACTAAACAAAATTAAAAAAGAATTCAGTTTTTGGTTATAACTGAAACTGATCGGTTATAACCGAAAATCTAACCGAAATCGAATAATTGAATAACAAAAAAAATTGATTATTTGATTCGATTAACCGTCGATTTTCGGTTAATCAAATAACCAACGATTTTTTTGCTCGTCCGAATTACTGAGAATGAGGAAAAGACCACGTAAGGAAATTAAAGTGAATTTTGGAAGATAAGCCGGTCTGGAATAAGTTCTTAGGAACCTGCAATGAATGGTTGCTAATTGCATTATGGATTTATATGTTATCAAGTAATTGTTTTGCGGGCTATTAGGCTCGGGGTACACCTACAGGGTGGTGTTACTGCCTTGACGATCCAGGGTTGCTTAAAAAGAATCAGGGTCGTTACACTATTTTACACATATAAGTTAAGATACAAAAAATAATTTTAGTTGATAACATATAACTTCAAAATTATTTTTTCGAAATTTATTCTTTATGCAGTATTATCCATTTAAATATTATTGCACATAACCCAAACTCAAATTAGATCTTCTTTTGTCCAGGTTTCCGGGAATTGTTGGAAGTGCAACGTGCTGGACGTTTCCTGCACTCTGGTTATATAGTTTCTGGATGTTTACCCCTTCAACAATTCCTCTATTCTGTATGTATCTGCCCTAAGAGATGTTGTAGCTCCTTTCCGAATTGCAGTAAATTCCTATGGTTATAATTTTGGTCACAGATCTGTACTCACAAAACACCTATTAATAACTTCTACGAATGAAAAACTTGAAAGACAACTAAAATAAAAAAAATGCAAACGATATAAATCCCGTGGTTTACCGGAGAATGAATCTCTGACTACGTCTACGTTGAGCTTCAAAATCTGATACTCGCTGCCCTTATATATTATTCCACCAAAAAATATCGTCAAATCCATATTACTCCACTCAGAACCCTCTCAAACACAAATCCTCAAACCAAATATCTAACACGAAGAACAAACTCATTGTAGAAACAGCGACAACAGGTCACTCTAGATCTAACACAATTAGAATCACAACATGAACACACGAGGAATAAAAAAACCAGTTGTTTGCTCTCAAGAAAATTCATCGAAGACCAGAGATAAAATAAAGGGTCTCGACGAAGAGAGAGAGAAAGTAAATTTGAATAATCATAAAAAATTCGACGCTTTGATACTTCAAGTATTATGTCACCATTTGATCATGACCATAGGATCTTCTCGATCGGACGACCTCCACTAATTCTTGATAAGTGAAGATTACGGTTGTTGGATTTGTAGCACCATCAACAATCTAGATCAGTTCCTTGCACTACTTAGTACCAGTCGCTCAATCAAGTCATAGGACGGATGAATCTATACGTGGATGGCTCATATCGCATCTTGCAGGTTTAGGCAGTAAATAATCTCAATCGCTGGATCAGATTCAGATTGACGGTCAAGATCAAATTACTTAAGCAGGGACACGACGGTAACTTCACATTCAACAATCTCGACTTTAAAGTTACTGGATTTTCACAAACCATACTAGCAACGAAAAATACCAAATTTTTTCATTGCTCCAATATTACACAAAACACACATCAATTCATCCCAAGGAGTTTCAGACAATGCTGAAACTTCCCTTGGGTTACAATTTTAGTACCAAAATCAGCAACATTATCATCAATTGAAATTTTTACCAAATTTACAGTTTTTTAGAAATGATATCTCTAATAAAGTGAAATTTCACTTCAACGTGTTTAATCCTTTCATGAAAAATAGGATTTTTGCTCAAATAAATTGCTGACTGACTATCTGAATGCTAGAAGCAGTAGAATCACAAATTCTAGATTCTCTCAATAGCCCTTGAAGCCAAAAATCTTCCTTAAAAGCATCTGTCAAAGCAATATATTCAGCCTCATGGAGTTGAAAGAGTCATCATTGACAATTTTTTTAGCATTGTGCTAATAATAGACTATATCAAAATGGCTTTATTAAATTCCATTGCTTCAATTAATGAAGTTGTTGGAATTTATACATCAAATGACACAATGCATCTTGGGTTGTAACGAAAGCAGTCTCTTTGTATAATTATAAGGGTAAGTGTGTATACATCTGTCCCCCCAGACCCCTACTTGGTTGGAAATATACTGGTTGTGGTTGTGGTGTTGAGTAGTTGACAGTGCAAGTAACAGCTGTAACTGAGATTTCCAAATAATGCAATTACAACAAAACAAGAAGTAATAACTTGTAGTAGATTTTCTAGAGTCTAAATCTTCAGCAAAATCACTATTAACCAATCAAATGCTTATATAAAAAAAAACATAACCAATCAAATTTATTTCATAATTATTCTTCTTAAACCATAATCCTAAATTTGAATAACCAACCAAATATCTTATAGTCCACTTTAAAGCAATCTAATGTTCAAAATCATATTTAGACATAAACATACTTAATAAAGATACAAAAACTGCAATATCATGTCTTGTGCTGACCATAGAATACATCAACGAACCAAACACATTAGTATAAAGCACACTTTGCATTTTTTCAGTGTCTGTGGGAGTCTTAGGACTCTGATTTTTACTAAGTTTGAAATAAGAAACTAAGGGAAGAGAAACAGATTTTAAACCATCAAACATAAATTTTTTAAACAATTTTTGCATATAAAAAGTTTAATGAAATTTTAAAGTTTTTGATTTTCTCTCTCTCAGAATTTCTATTCCCAAAATTCTTTTAGCTTCACCTAAGTCTTTTATTTTCAGAATTTAATATATGTTTCCTCTTACTAATTCAGCTTTAAACTGACTAATTACAAGTATATCATCCACGTAGAGTAACAGAAAAACATAAACATTTCCAGACTGCATAAAGTATAATCATAAATCATAATTGTTTATTGTTTCTGTTAAATTCTAGGTCAATCATAAAAGTATCAAATCTTTTATACCATTACTTAGGTACTTATTTTATGCCATACAATGACTTTTTCAGCAAACAAACATGATCAAGTTTTAATTTATCAATAAACCCGAGAGGCTGATCCATAAAAATCTGCTCTTCCAATTCACTATTTAATAAAGTAGTTTTAACATCTAATTGTTCTAACTCTAAATTAAAATAACCCTAAACCATAAACCCTAAACAAGAGAAAAATTTCATTGTAATCCATGCCTTCTTTTGAGAAAAAACACTTAGCAACTAATCTTGCCTTAAAAATACAAGGACTGGATTCTGAAATACCTTCTTAAGCTTAAAACCTCATTTACAACCTACTGTTTTCTAATTTTAGGCTTAGATACTAATTCCCAAGTCTAATTTTTTCTAAGAGAATTCATTTCCTCTATGACATTTTTCCAATTTTCAGATTGTTTACAACTAACAACAGAATAACAATCTTCAGATTCAGCAGCTAGAATTTGAGCAGCAAAACCAAAAGCAAATTCAATCAATTCAGCATAATTGGCATACTTAGTAGGCACAGTCCTAATGTCCTTATTTAGGGTAATGTTGTATGACATTATGAGGTTCAGGATTGGGACTGATCAGTTTGAATCCGATCAAGTTCTGAGAAATTCAGAATTCTTCTTATTCCTCAGAGTAGACAGGTTCCTGTGAAGGAACATTTCTGTTTAGTTCCACCTCAATAGGAGCTTACTTACCTCCACCTCACTTCATGTCTCTGCAGGTTTATTATGCAAACAAGGAAAAATATCTTCATTAAAAATGACAAGTCTGCTAACTAATATTTCCAAACTATGCACACTTCTATTCCACAACCTATACCCCTTAGTGCCTTTTTGGTATCCAAGACAAACACATTTCACGGACCTTGGGTCCAATTTTCCAGACTTGGTATATGCATATGCTGCACACCCGAATATCCTTAAATGGATCTGATTCTGATCTCTCCCGGATCAAAAAAAATTATGGGCATTTAAAGTCTAAGGCTGTTGAAGGTCTCCTATTTATCAAATAGGAGACAGTGTTCAGAGCCTAACCCCAAAAAGGTTTTTCAAACCAAAGGTTGTAAGTAAGCATCTCATCTTATCTAGCAAAGTTCTATTCATACGTTTAGCTACCTCATTCTGCTGGGAGTAAAACTACCAGTTTTATGCCTAGTGATGCCAGATTCAGAACCCAGATTATCAAATAAAGAATTACAAAACTCAAGACCATTATAAGTTCTCAAGTATTTAATATTTTTGTTAGTTTAGTTTTCAACTAAAGTTTTCCACTCTATAAACATCAAAAACACTTGATCTTTAGTTTGCAGTAAAAACACCCAAATTTTCCTTCTGAACCATCAACAAAACACAAGAAATATTTATTGCCAACATGTGTAGAAACAGATTCTGGACCCAAAAAAAAGAGATTCTGGATCCCACAGATCTGCATGCAAGAACTCAAGTCTATGTTTAGACAAAAGCACACCTTTAGGAAATTTCAGTTTATGCTGTTTCCTAACATACAAGCTTCATTAAAATCAAGATCAGAAATAACATACTTTCCTAAACAACCTAGGAAATGTAAAACAAACAGACCCAGCCCTTATGACTTATGTGCCCTAATCTCAAATGCCACAGCTTTGTGTTCTCAGATGCAGACAGGACCAATGCACAGTCATCAACATGCTCTAAATGTTTTCCTTTCAAAAAGTATAACCTATTTTCCCTTTTGGCAGTCAAAACATATTTTTTTATTTTTGAAAACATTCAATAAACCATTTTCCGCATGAAAAGAATATCTAAATTCTTCTAGTGCACCTACAGAAATTAAATTTCTTTTCAAATCCGGAATGTATCTAACGTCAGACATGCTAACATGTAAAATATCAGACAATCGCAAGTTGACAGGCCCAATACCATATTGTGCACTTATTGTGATTTTCCATGTAAACTACATGTCTTTTAGACTCATTTAAGTTTTCAAATCAATTTTGATGTGGACACGTATGTTAAGTGCAGCCTGAGTCAGCAAAACACCATGAATCAACATCTCGGCATAAACAGGAAATCATGAATTTCGAAAATTTCCTCTCCAGGCCCGCGCTTTGCATGAGCAGTTACCTTGACACTATTCATCATCTTTTTCGGTGAATTAGGCTGAGAAAATTGTTGGAGAATAGCCGCCCTCTTCCCCTTCTTTCCGTTCTCTCCTCAGGGCTGCCTCACGCGCCCGGGGAGTCTAGTTTCGATCGTTGTTACTCACTCTTTTCTTCTTTTTTGACGCTGCTCTCCAGCTTCTCAGACTCCAGTGACAGGGCTCTACTTTCCTCCTATTTCCTCGTCTTCATATCCCCTGAATCCCCCCTGTTTCTTCACTTTGTCACTATGATTCCAACCCTCCCCTGGAAGATTCCGTCACACAAGCTGAAGAAGATGCATCGTACCGCGGTGCGTGCAGGGAAGCAATAGCAACTCAGTCCAACACTCAGAGAAAAGTAGACCATAAAAGAACATATGCTGAGTCTCTTGGTGTCAAAGATTTTCGTTCGGTCACATGCGCGGTTAGGGCCGAGAATCGCTCCCGCTCATGGCCAAACTAGCCTTGCCACATTCTTCATCACAAACTTCCCTCATGACTGTTCTCCCACCAGACTTGAATGAGTATTGTCTAAGCAGGGAAGTCAGGGAACTTTAAAGAATGTGAGCATAGCTCAAAAGTTAGGAAAAAATGGTCTACCTTTTTCCTTTGCAGAATTTGATGGTATTCGGGATATTGAAACACTGCAGAGGCAACTTAAACAATCCTAGCTTGGTTCATTCAAATTAAGCATCAACTTGGCACGATTTCCTCTTAAGAAGTCCATTAATGCTGAGAGAGCCACTCTGCCTCCTATCTACTCCTACAAGCTGCAGAAACTTCCTAGTCGGTGGAATGTGCTTACCAATCAGGATGCGGGTGCATCAACTAGCTTGTAGCATAATCCCAAACCCAATATTCAACCTGAACAGCCTCATCCTGATATTAGCCTTGATCTTAAAAGTGATCCCTGGCCAGGTCCTCTATATGTTGGCTCTCTGAAAATCCTAGATGAATTTAGGGAATTTCAATTAGCCTTGCGTAGCGCGGGTTATCTGAATATAATTTTCAGCCCATTAGATGCTGCAAGAGTTGTTTTATGGGATGAGGACTTAAGTGATCTTAAGTCTCTTCTGTTAAATGATACTGACTGGATCTTGAATTGGCTTAGTGGTCCCTTGAGGCCATTAAGCAGTGCTCAGGTACCCTTGCCTCTACAATGTCAGGTATGGATCAAGATCTATGGTATCCCTTTGAATGCGTGGGATATTGATTCCATGAGTAAGATTGGTAGCTTAGTGGGCAAATTGGTACGTATAGATGATACTACCACAAAAAAAGGTACCTTGAGGTTGCCCAGTTGCTTGTGGAGATCCCCTTTGGGAAGCTGATCCCCCAAAGCATTAATCTTAATATAAATGGCAAGCTATACCTACTACATGTACAGGAGATTGCCACAAAATTTAGCTGTGTTATATGGGACGATCTGGACAAGGATATGACTGATAGCACAAGTAGTGAATGGACTGAACAGAAATTTGAGGAGGATATTTCTCTTGATGACTCAGAATAATCAGAAAGTCCTATTGATAATCAAATGGTTAACCCTCTTAAAATTGATACTGTGCAGATATGTCAGGAATGCATAACTATGAAGAATACTGAATCATGGTTTCAAGGCAGACTTCATTGGTGGCCAAAGTCAATCTCTCAATTATCTCAGGATACAGTGGTTGCCTCCCCTGTGGGATTTGATGGCAACAGGATTGTTCAGCCTGACAGTCTACCTCAGATACCCGAGTCTCAACAAGATAGTACTACATTGGTGGTAATTGATGTTCTAGATACTATGGCAATAGCAGAGAAAAATGATATTCTAGCACCTGACTTAGAAGGAGTTGAATCAAGTGTTCAGACTGATTCTCCCATAGTAATAGTGGGAAATCTAACTGACATCAATGTACTTCATGTTGGGAATGATAATCTGGCACCTGGCTCAGCAGGAGTTGAACCAAGTGCTTAGACTGACTCTCCCATGATAGCGGTGGACAATCCAGACAAAAATCCATGAATCCATGTTAGGAATGTGAATCTCAGTCAATTTGATGACTTCCCTCCTCTTGGTTCAGAGGTACATACAACCCCTCCACCTTAAGTGTTAAAAGTCAGAGTCAAAGGTCCTAAAACCCGGAGTCAAACTCGCAAGGAAGTGGACTTGGAGCGGGATAAGGAAATTGCTAATCTAGAAGACTGGATTGGTAATCTAATTAATCAAAAATCCCTATGCAGAGATGGTGATCTATCTCTTAAGGAAACTGTCCTCTCTCGAGACCAAATCAGAGCTAAGGCTGATCTAGCGAGCATTGGGACAGACCTTGGTATTTCTTATGAGCCTAACCATGAGATATGCCGCCAAATTCTGATGAAACCGTATTCAAAGCAGCACTCAGCTAGAGGGAAAGTAATCTCTGGTACTCAGCTGCCAGAACAGACAAAATCTCTTAAATAAAAATGATCACATATAATGTGAGGGTCTGGGCACCCCAGGCATGAGGAGGCGTGTTAGAGAATTAATTAATAAGTAGTCAGTAGACTTCATCAGTCTACAAGAAACCAAGTTGATAACTGTGGACAGTAAACTCTATGAATATTTATGGTATAATTCTGATTTTGACTGGATATTTAGTGGATCCATAGGCCAATCTTGGGGTCAC
Source organism: Pinguicula moranensis (assembly GCA_028565015.1). Classification (NCBI taxonomy): domain Eukaryota; kingdom Viridiplantae; phylum Streptophyta; class Magnoliopsida; order Lamiales; family Lentibulariaceae; genus Pinguicula; species Pinguicula moranensis. The sequence continues at coordinate 19,682 of JAOWBN010066167.1, forward strand.
CTTTGTATCTAGAACAAGAATAAGTTCTGTAGGACATCTATTTTGTCAGGGGCTGGATTTTTGGGTGTGACAGGTCATTGGAACAATGAGGTGGAATCAGTGTTATGTTAAATCCATATGGCCCCTCTGAGATCCAAGCTAAATTCACTCAATGGGATGAAATTTGTGATCTATCAGGAAAGAAGGGATGACAAATGGTATGTCATGGGCGATTTTAATGCAGTCCTGGAGTTGTGGGAAAGAAAAGGACTGCCTCAACATGGCCACCTTGCTGGAATTAATGGGTTCAAACACTTTGTCAGTAGAATGGAATTAAAAGACCTTCAGATGGAAAGAAGATAGTTCACATGGTGTCTCAAGTACCTAAGATGCATGAGTAGGGTGGACAGATTTTTGGTTAACAATCTATGGCTAGACAATGAGATGGACTGGATTCAGACTAGACTGGACAGAGATGACTCCGATCACTGTCCAGTCCAGCTATGTTCTAAGCATTTGAACTGGGGTCCAAAGCCCCTCAAGGTCTTGGACAACTGGCTGGAACTTTCTGAGTACAATTCTATTGTCTATAATATATGGACTACACAAAGTATGCACAGATATGCTAGCCAGTGCATTAAGGAGAAAATCATATTAGTCCATTTTGGAATTAGAGACTGGAATTTATTCAGACCAAGGGATTTACTCAGTGAATGAACAAACTGTTAGCAGAACTGGAAACTAGCTCCTCTGTTAGTAGTGATACCTCTGTTGCTGCAATCAAACTAAAAGGTGAGATTGATCAGCTTACAATGCAGCTGGATAGCCAATTCTACCAGAAAGCTCGTATAAGATGGATAAAGCAAGGAGATGCTAACTCTGCCTATTTTCATTGATGCATCAGCAGGAGGAGGAGGAAATATGGTATCAGTGGCATCTGGTCTGAGGACGTCTGGATAGATGAACCTGAGGGTGTTAAAAAATATTTCAGGGACCACTTTGCTGCAAGATTCACCGATCCCTTGTCCTTAAGATCTAGGATCAGAAACATGACCTTCAAAACTTTCTCTTCAGAAGCAAAGCAAAGACTTGTCTTCCCATTCTCTGAAGCTCAAATATTACAAGCCATTAAAAACTGTGATAGCAGCAAGAGTCCAGGCCCAAATGGCCTTAACTTCAAGTACATAAAACACTTCCTCCCCCTAATGAAGGTTTATCTTGCAGATGTTGATGGAGTTTTACAGAAACAGCAAACTCCCCAGAGGGAGCAATGCTGCTCACATCACTCTCATTTCCAAATCCGAATCTCCTCTGGTTGTTGAAGATTACAGGACAATTACCCTCATTAGCTCCATGCCTAAGATCATCTCTAAGGCCTTGGTAAGTAGGCTAGCCTCAGAAATAAAAGAAGTCATCTCTGACAATCAAATGGCAATCATCCGGGGGAGAAGATTATATGACATTGTTCTTGTGACCAGTGAGGCAATTGATGAGATGAAAAAACTGAACCTGTCGGCTATTATCCTCCAGGTAGACTTTGAAAAAGCCTTTGACACCGTGAATTGGCAGTATTTACAAGATGTCATGGTCAAGATGTGTTTCTCAAACTGCTGGCAAAGGTGGCTTAAAGAGCTGTTGGAATCAGCTTCAGCTTCCATACTAGTGAATGGAAGCCCTTCCACAGAATTTTTCCCCACCCGAGGACTTAGACAAGGAGACCCATTATCTTCCTTTCTCTTCCTGTTAGCAGCTGAAGGGCTTTCAATTTTGATCAAACAGGCAGTTAGCTTAAGGATGCTTTCTATCCCTTCAATTGGCAGAGGTAATTTCCCTATATCTCACCTTCAGTTTGCTGATGCACCCTCTTTTTTGGTCAGGCTTCTTGGAGAACCATAAAGACTTACAAAGCCATTCTACAAAACTTTGAACTGCTCTCGGGTCTCAAGATCAATTACAAGAAAAGCTACACAACTGGATTGAATGTTCCTGAAGAGTTGTTGTCTGAAATGGCATCCTACTTGGACTGCCAAACAAAGTGTCTTCCCCTTAAATATCTTGGTATGCCTGTAGGGGGAATCATCACAGACTTGATGGATGGTCTCCTGTCCTGGACAGATTTAAGAAGACTCTTGGTTCATGGAATCACATGCAACTCTCATCAGGGGGAAGACTGGTACTTATTAATTCGGTTCTATCAGCTATCCCAGCTCACTACCAAGCTCTTTATAAAGCTTCCCCCACAGTACTAAAGAAGTTAATTACCATCCAGGGAATTTCTTCTGGAACAGCTCTCAAACATGCTAGAAAGTGAAATGGATTGCCTGAAATAAAATAGCACAGCCCAGAGATAGAGGGGGCCTAAGAGTGCGGAATATTTCCCTCTTCAATCGAGCCATGTTAGGAAAATGGGGACAACTGATCCTATCAGGGAAAAAGAATCTAGCTATTGAGATCCTATTGGCAAAATATGGACAGACTAGAGTATTATCAGTAGGGGGACTCAGACAATTAAAATCTCCACGGCAGCCTCCACATGGAAGGAGAGGAAGAAGAAAAGGTGATAGATATGCCTCAGCTTGGTGGAATGAACTACAGGATACTCTCCAAGGTACATGGTTTCAGCATGCTTTCAGAATAAAGCTTGGCAGTGGGAGCAACACCCTTTTCTGGAAAGATACATGGATTCATCAAACTAGACTAGCCACACTATTTCCTAGACTGTACAGATTATCAAATAACCAGGATTTATGCATTGTAGAAGCTGGTAGTTGGGAAATAGACTGTTGGTACTGGAAACTCTACTGGAAAAGGGATCTGAGGGCATATGATTTAACTGATTTAACAGCTCTTTTCCTTCTATTACAGGATCATCATCTTGAAACTCAGGTGCTGACCATTATGCCTATGAAGGGCACACCAATGGAAATTACACGGCGAAGGAAGCTTACAGTGCTCTGTGTGACTTAGATAAGCCGTCGTTCACCAGAGAGGCAATTGAGAATCATACCAGATTATGGAAATAATTCTCTCTAATGAAGGAATTGATCCTGTCTTGAGAGCTTGACAAAATGCTCTCCCTGTGAAGGCCTCCTTCCAAAAAGACACATAATTCCCCAACAACAGGAAATTAGTTGTCCCCTCTATAAATCAGGTCAGGAATCCTTGGCTCACTTATTTAGTTCTTGTCCTGTTACCTCATATGTATGCCAGGGAATTAAGCAACGGTTACTCCCCCGGAATCAGTTGTTGCCTCCTAGTATCACTGCTTCCCCTTCACTCTGGATACCCTCTCTCCAGGACTTTATGTTAATGAAATCTGTGACTATCAATTCTAACGCATGAAAATCAATCTGGATAGCCACAATGTGGAAGATCTGGAGGGTACGAAATCTCTCCCAAAGCTAGGAGGTAAATGTGCAGTCTATAATTCAACTTGTTCAAAGAGCTCTTTGGTTATGAATAAGGTCCATAAGATCCACGACCCTCTTCCCTTACTCATTAACTGATTGGTTAATGAATCCATATACATGCCTTGAGTTATGAGATTTCATTATCTGCACTAACTTCTTTGATTATGAGCTGGCTTTATTGGCACCTGATCAGAATAGGAAATAAATGCTTCCAGGTGAGAGACTACTGAATGCTCCTGATGTTATCCGATAGAACCTGATCAGAGTAATACCTTTTGCCCCTCACTAATCTATTTCTATTTCTGCTATAATTGTCTTCCACTTCCAATGAGGTACAGATTAGATGAAGGTGAGGGACATTTATGTACTAGCTTCTATCAGAGTACATCTGCAGTTTGGCTACATGACAGCAGCTTTTGAGCTGATAGATGAACACTGCTGTGGTGGACTGTAAACCATCTTGATCACACTTCTTAAATGAGAGGCACCACATGGATCTTGACTTTATGGTGATTCAAAAACCGTGAGCATTTATGGATATAGATGATAAATGTAAAAAGGGAAGGTAAGGGTGACAAAATCACTGAAATACGATGCTATAAGGTGAATAGGCTGAGTTTTGCTAACTATTATAGTAAAAACTCATGTAGCCCTTGAGTGGCCTGGATAGTTGAAAGTCAGTAGATCACTCTTACTTTATCCCGTAAGTCATTGCTTGATGGGATTTAGTTGTACTCTTTTGACCTTGATACTATAAGGTACACAGGCTGAGATAGGTTTTGTAGCAAGATAATGACCCATGTAGTCTCTATGAAAGCCTGTATAGCTGAGGGTTATGTGATCACTTGCTCATAACCTTACTCACCCCTTATATTATATCCATGTAGCATATGTCTCGGGTATTTGGGCACTCGTTTGTTTTCACTTTTTATCTTTCATCTTTTTTATTATTATCTTTTGTATCTTCTTACCGCTGGTAAGAAAGTTGTACAGTTATCTTTTTATTAATGAATTTTGGCTTAACAAAAAAAAGTGCAGCCTAAGTCTAATACCCATTCATTGCATGCAGCAGTTTCAGATACAATAAGCACTTCAGACAAGTAATCAGAGACAGACATAACCTCACTATCTTCACCATTATGTTTTAAAGTAACCCCATTTGATTCTGATTTTTCAGATTGCTTATTTTTCAATTTAAAGCAATATTTCTTTATGTGTCTTACTTTATGGCAAAAGTCACATGTCCTTATATCTCTTATTCTTGTTATTCTTAGAGTTCTTACCATTCTTCTTGTTACAAAATTGTTCAGGTTTAGTGTTAACAAACAATGCATTAGATTGTTTGCTTACATTTCTTAGCTTAAATTCCCAATATTTAAGCTAGACATGACGATATCAATTTCAGGCACAATACCCGAATACTATAATGCATTATTGAAAATAGGTAATCTTCAATCAAGGAGTTTAGCAAAATCATAGCTAGGTTAGCATCATCTAACTCATGTTTTGTACCTTTTAAAAATTGATTAAATTTGAAAATTTTGTTGAATAATGTGAGATTACGTTCACATTCATAGGATTGTATTCACATTAATATGATTGTGTTCACACGTGCACGTGAGATTGTACTCACATTGGATGTATGCCTATTTATAGGCGTATAGTTCCTTCAGTTGGATATCAAGAAAAATTTCTTTTTTTATTTCTACATGGTATCGGAGAAACCCGTCGTTTTCCACCGTCCGCCGTTGGTTGCCACCGCCGCCCGCCGCTGGTTGCCACCACCGCCCGCCACCACAAAGGCACTGCCGGAATCGCCTCGTTTGCCCCATCACACTAGTCCAAGCCAATTTTCAAAATTCGACCGGAATCCGGCTAGATCTGACTTTTTTGCCACGGTTTTTAGACTTTTCCAACGATTTCTGTCGTCGTTCGGCCGCTTCTGCTCCGGCGAGCATCTCCAGTAGACTCCTGCCGATGAGCTCATCCTGAGAGACCTGCTCACACGTCGCGCAGCTGTACCACTGCCACCGCCTGAAAAGTAAATTGTAGAGTTTGCTTCCCTCTACACACCCATGCTATTGGTTAGTTGATATGAGTTGCAGATTGTTACTTTTGTGTAGTTTTTAAGGTGTTTGTAACTTGTGCTTTATCGATGGAACTGATATTATATGTCTGATGCCCAACTCTGAGTACATATGCGCGGATAGTGTGGTTTGTGGAAGATTGGAGTTTACTTTTTCAAATTACTGATTGAGGTTGTGCTTGGAGTTACTTGCGATGACGGAAGGAAATACCAGTGAGAAAGCAGGGTTAGAAGCATTGAATGTGCTCAACACTGAGACCCTGAAAGCTTTGATTGGTTTGTGGGTATGGGTACATCTTCTTCTGTGGAGCAACCTAAACTCGATCTTCCACCTATCCACTTGAAACTTGATGGCTAGGCAACCTACTGTAACTAGGCTCTACGAATTGCGAGGGTCTTAGAAAGTAAGGAATTATGAGATTTTCTGGAAGAGAAAGAGTGTAGTGATACTACAAACACTTCAAAATGAAAGGCCACATGGTCCACTTTATGTGTGTGGTTACTGAATTCAATGACTCCTGAGATCTCCCCCTTAGTGAAGAATCTCAAGGTTGTAAAGGACATGTGGATACGATTGAAAGAATATTATTCTAGCATGGAGAATCAGTTGAGAAAGTTTTAGATTCGATTACAGATAGATGCCGAGACACAGAGAGGCAGACCAATGCAAGAGTACACTATTTGCCTGCGACGACTATGGGCATTTTTGGAACACTTTTAGCCTCTAGCAGGTTGTTCTGCCGCCTGCCCTAGTAGGAAGGTTCGGGAAGAAGAGAAGACGATAAAATTTTTGAAAGATGTGGACCCGATCTATTATACACTGCGATCGATCTTGTTGGGTCAGCAAATTAATCCCCCTCTGAGTGAAGCCATTGTTGTGATGTTATAGGAGGAGACCCAACTTCAGCTATACGAGACTGAGCCCACCGTAGGATCGGGAGCTAAAGCTTTAGTCACTGCTAGTCACCCAATGACTTAGACTCGCTGTTATTACCATTGTGGTGAGCCTGGATACTTGATGGAGGCTTGTCCCCAGCCAAGGAGAGATCGAGACTTTGGATGGATGGGACGTGGTAGAGGCGATCATGGTCGAGGAGGGTGGAGAGGTGGAGCAAGAGGTGGAGGGCGTGGGGGCTATCATACCCACCTGACTGTGGATACTGAGGGGGAGGAGACTATCCACCCACCCTACTAGATGCGTCTGGTAATGTTTCTCATGTCGCTCTACACTCAGCTATGCGAGGTATGTCTGATTCCCTTGTACTTGCATCCTTTTTCCACTGATGTCTCCTCAGATTAGAGTTTTAACTCTGGAGCATCCACACACGTGACAGACTCTTCTAGGGAATTCAGCACCTATACTTCCCTAGAATTCCTGTCTAGTGTTAAGACTGTTGATGGCACTGATTTTCCAGTGATTGGAAGTGGTACAGTGCGATGCATGGACACTATGACGCTATCCAAAGTTTTGCATGTCCCTTCCTTTCCAGTTAACCTTCTCTCCATCAATGTTATTGTTCTTAACTTAAATTGTTGTGTTGTTTTTTATGTTCCACATGTGATCTTTTAGGAGAAGGGGTCCGACCGGGTTTTGGGGATTGGAAGATGGCGTGATGGACTGTGGTACCGGGATAGAAAGGGCATGGACTCTACCTTTTAATCGATGACAGAAAAATCTGAGAGGGAGAATAGAATCGTGGCAGACTTGTTGCTTCACCATAGACGCTTAGGTTACCCTTCTTTCTCCCTTATGAGTCGTTTGTATCTCCTTTCCTTTGCGAAGATTAATAAGGACATACTAGTATGTGATGCCTATGAGTTTGGTAAGCATACCAGATGCTCTTATATTAGCTCTGGTTATAGGCATTCTCAGTTGTTTGATCTGGTACATTCTGATGTTTGGGGGTCTTGCTCTATTTCGACAGTTAATGGATTTCGTTATTTTGTGATTTTTATTTATTGTTGCTCCCGAGTTACTTGGTTCTATTTGATGAAAAATAAGAGTAAGGTTTTTTGCCTGCTTTAAGGATTTTCAAAGAGAGTTCAGACTCAATTTGGTGCAGTTGTGAAGGCTCTGAGGTCTGGCAATGGCACGAAATATATGAATCAATTATTTGCAAATTATATGTCATCACAAGGGATTAAACATCAGACTACATGTCCCTACACACCACATGAGAATGGGGTTCCATAAAGGAAAAATTGTCACCTCCTTGAGGTTGTGAGGACCATGATGATATCCATGAATGTCCTAAAACATTTATGGGGACGAGCAGTTATTACAACAACTTATTTGATAAATCGAGTACCCTCCCAAGTACTGGAGTAGAAATCTCCAATTCAGTTATTGACTGGCACCAGAGGAGATGTATTAGAGTTGCAGACATTCGATTGTGTATGCTTTATGAAGGATAATCAACCTAGATTCGGTAAGTTGGATCCACGAGCAGTTAAGTGTGTCTTTGTGGGTTACTCGATTGATCAAAAGGGTTATGTTTGTTGGAGTCTGGTCGAGTGATGACCGTTTATGAGTATGAATGTTATATTTAGAGAGTTTGAGCCTTACTTCACACAAGGGGAAATCCCACCATTTTAGGACTCACCCAGTGTGGGCGAGAGGGGGAGAGGGGAGTGTATGGTGTGAGGGGGAGAGTGGCATGAGAGGTGAGACACAAATAGTGACCGTAGGGTCAATTCCTTGCCCATACCCTACTCGAGACACAGATGACAGTGAGGAGATGAGTTTGAGTGATATTGACACTCCGGAGCTGCACTACAGGTATCATAGGAGATGAGATGATACTGAGATACGAACACTTGTCCCATGTCCCGATACTCGATCAAACCTAACTCCCAAAGCACTTGTACCATCCACTACAAGTTACTCTGTACCCACAAGTGATATTATTCTCTTCCACCCTTCTCCTTCTCCCTTACCGTTAAGGTGAACTACCCGTGTTAATGCGGGGGTTCCACCTAAGCGGTACAGATTTTTGCATAATATTGCTCATAATTTACTCTCACATATCACCCAGCCACAGTGCCTTGCTTCTTTGGATAGTGTATTTGTGCCTAAGTATTGACAGGTTGCAAAAGAGGATCCAAAGTGGAGAGTTGATATGATAGAAGAGTTTGGGGTTCTTGTGAAGAATGAAACCTTGGAACTTGTATCACTGCCACCCAAGAAGAAGATTGTTGGGTGCAAGTGGGTATTTATTGTGAAAAAAAACCCAGAAGAAGCAGTGGAGCAATACAAGACCCGACTGGTGGAAAATGGTTACAGGCAGACTCATGGCATTAATTATGATGAAACTTTTGCATCAGCCACCAAGATGATAAATGTCAGGACCCTAGCCTCCATAGCTGCTAACAAATGATGGAATTTGTATCAGCTCGATGTGAAGAATGCATTCCTCCATGTTATCTACTTGAGGAGGTGTACATCGACATCCCTCCCGGATTTGGCACTGCTCAGACAGCTAGAAAGGTTTGTAAGCTCAAGAGGTTCTTATATGTTCTGAAGCAATCCAAAGAGCATGGTTCGACAGATTCAGGATGGCTAGGTAGGCATGGGATATCATTAGACAAGTGCCGACCATACTGTCTTTCTAAGACACGCGGGAGATCAACTGGCAGTCTATGTGGATGACATCATTATCATAGGTGATGATGAGAGTGAGATAACAGAGCTTAAGTTGAGACTCAGAAAAGAATTCGAGGTGAAAACCTAGGACAAATGAGATACTTCCTTGGGATATAGGTAGTTCGAGGGCCCGAGGGGATAACCTTATGCCAGAGGAAGTATGTCTTAGATTTTCTCAATGAGACAGGTATGCAAGGCTGCAAACCTGTCAAGGTACCAATCGAGCAGAGAGTGATTTTGAGTGTTGAGGCTGGTGAGCCAATTGACAGAGAAAGATATCAGAGATTGGTGGGATGACTAATTGACCTTAGTCCGACCTGACATATCATTTGTTGTGTGTATGGTAAGCAGATATATGCATGACCCTAGAAAGGGTCACATGGATACATTGTACCAGATATTGAGATACTTGAAGACTACACCAAGAAAGTAGTTGACCTTTCGGAAGAATGAGCACCTGAACATTGAGGGATATTGTGATTCAGATTGGGCTAGTTGTGCTGATGACAGAAAGTCCACATCTGGATACTGCGTGTTTGCATCTTGCAACTTTACCCAGTATATTCCCAACTAAGTTGGGGTCTGGGGGTCTGATATACGCGGTCTTACCCTTGTAATTATACTGCGTGTTTGTAGGAGGTAATTTAGTCTCATAGAAGAGCATCTGAATCACAATATCCCTCAATGCTCAGGTGCTTATTCTTCCGGAAGGTCAACTACTTTCTTGGAGGCAATTTAGTCTCATAGAAGAGCAAGAAATAGTCCATGGTTGTCGGTTCTATAGCTAAAGCAGAGTACATAGCCATGACCCTGAGTGTTATTGAGATGATGTGGTTGAGGTCACTTCTAATGGAGTTGAAGATGAGTGAGGGAGCATAGATGCAATCATGGTGTGATAACAGGTCAGCTATCAACATTGCAAATAATCCAGTTCAACATGACAAAACCAAGCAGGTGAAGATTGGAAGGTTCTATATCAAAGAGAAGTTGATCAGTGGACTCCTAGAGATGAGACATGTGACTACCAAGGAGCAAATTATTGATTGTCTTGCTAAGGGTCTTAGGGCAATAGATAATGATAGACTTGTAACAAAATGGTCTTGATCAATATTTTTCACCCATCTTAAGGGGGAATGTTGAATAATGTGAGATTACGTTCACATTCATAGGATCGTGTTCATATTCATATGATTGTGTTCACATTCATATGATTTTGTTCACACGTGCACATGAGATTGTATTCACATTGTATGTATACCTATTTATAGGTGTGTATTTCCTTTAGTTGGATATGAAGAACAATTCATTCTCTATTTCTACAAAATTCATCCAAATGTTCATCAATAATTTTAACAGAATCCATTTTTAAAAATAATAGAGAACCTTTTACAAAGATCAGATTCATGAGGGTTTTAGATGCGTACAAAAAGTTTAACTTAGTCCACAGAGTCAAGAGATTTTCATCCCCATCAACCTTTCTAAGCACAAAATCTGAAAAATTCAAGATAATCAAATTGTATGCTTCTTCCTTAATTTCTAATTCATTTTTCTTTGCATCTTCAGGCACTTAGACATATCATTTAACAGGCATAGTGGACTTTATTATGAGACAACAGAGCCTTCAACGATTTTCCCCAACTATTGAAATTGCCTTCCCATAAAAAAAAAATAATTTCAATCCTAGTAGACATGCTTCTTACTAAGTCTAGGCGGGTTCTTAGTTACTATGTTAAAAATAGGGAGTAACAGAACCATAGTAACAACTCAACATATCAGAAGATCACAGAAGACAGTAAGACTAATATGATCACAGAATCTCAAGAGACAACAAGTCTCACTAATATTCACATAATCACAAAAGGCGGCAAACCTCAAGAATATTCATAGAGGAAAGTGGTAAAAAAATCCCCGGATGCAATTGTTTGCAAAAAGATCATTATACGGTTTAAAACAGGCTCCTAGACAATGGTATAAGAGATTTGATGCTTTCATGACAAAATTAGGGTTTATAAAAAGTAGCTATAGTTCATGCCTTTATTTTTTACATTCTGAATTTTTTTCAATTTTCTTGTTACTTTATGTAGATGACATGCTCTTAATAAGTGGTTCCAAATCTGAAACTGAAAAATTGAAAGATGCTTTAAATTCTGAATTCGAAATGAAGGATTTTGGGGAAGCGAAAAAAAATATTAGGTATGAAAATTGTTAAAGATAGGAAATTAGGAACTCTAAGGTTGCATCAATCCACATACATGAAAAAACTTTTTGAAAAGTTTCTGTTAGAAAAATCTAAACCCGTTTCAGTACCACTAGCAGCTCACTTTAAACTCTCCAAATACAGTGTCCAAATAATCAAATTGACATTGAGGAAATGGAAAAATACCATATGCAAACTTGTTAGGTTCTTTGATGTATGCCATGGTTAGTACTAGGCCGGACATTGCTTTTGCTGTTTAATTACTAAGTAGATTTATACCTAACCATGGATTCGAACATTGGAATGCCTTAAAATGGACTGTTAGATATCTTATTGTTATGTGTGATTTGGGTGTATACTTTAAAAGAATAAATTCTGAAATGAATATATGTGGATATGTAGATAGTGATTTTGCTGGAGACTTAGATCCCGAAAAATCAACTTCTAACTATTATTTTATTTTTTTGTGGAAATTGTGTGAGTTGGAAGTCACAACTCCAACCGGTAGTAGCTCTGTCTACTACCGAAGCAGAATATATTGCTTTAACTGATGCATTAAAGAAAGCACTGTGGTTAAATGCTAAATAGGAATGTCAAATTCAAAAGTTCTTGTTATGTGTGATAATCAATCTGCCATTTATTTGAGTAAGAATCCAATTCTGCATGAGAGAAATAAACATATTGATATAAAATAACATTTTATTAGAGATGTGCTGACTGAAAATAAAATTAAAATTGTTAAAGTACCTACGGAACTAAATGCTGCTGATTGTGGTACAAAGGTCCTATCTCAAGAGAAATTTCAGGTTTGCCTGAAATTACTTGAAATGGAATAAAGTGTGTGTTTTTCTGTGTTTTTGAGCTAAGAAAGAAAGTAAATGCCCGTAGCTTTAGGTGTTGAGTTGAGGTTACTTTGGGTAACTTTAAGGTTGAGATTGTTAATGTAAAATCACCAAAATAACCTCAACTAATTGGTGTAAAATTACTGTTTTGGACATACTTGAATCTGTGTAATCTGAACCATTGCTTTATCAGATCTATGACATGTATTCATTTGATAAATTTTAATCCTGTGTGATTTGTTAATAGTGTGGTTGGGAAAGCGGATCCGTGCAACAAAACCAAATCAATCTGGGCCTTTGATTTTATTTGTTATCGAATGGTCATTACATGATGGCTTTCTCGAAAGCTGAAGATAAACGGTCGTCCAAATCCGAATTGTCCGATTTCTGACATGATCAAACGGCTGAAATGGAGCGGAGTAATCAGTGTCATCCAAGCCACACGTTAAAAAAAAAGCAACGGTCGAGATCAATACTTATCAGCCCTGTGATCGCATCCATTGATACAATTAGATCCAACGTCCAGGAAGTGTTTGTGACCGAGCAATATATACGTTCTTCACAGGGTCAACATCGTCAACTTACATCATTCTTCACTTCTCGACTTCTAATTCTCTGATTTTTCTCTCGAGCGATCTTTAGTCAATTGCTGGTTTTCTAACCATTTGCTTCTCAAGCCAATTGTTTTGGCTGAAACATTGTGCTAAGTGATAGATAATCACTTTATATTCGGTGGATCTTGCTAGTTGTTGTTGAAAAGTTCTAGATCTGAGTTTCTGTTTATTTTTTTGGTGATTTGATGGAGTCGTAAACAATTCGGTTGTTCTTGAAAGAGTGAAATAGAAGCTACGAGAGCATCCTTTCCAGAGCTCAACGTGGATTACCCGGAATCTAAGGATCCGGCGAACCACAAGCCTTAACTTGAATCTTTTTCAATTTCTTTCAATTTCTTAGATCTACAATTTTTATACAATTTTTAGCAATCTTATTTTGTCTATTATACGAAAAAGTGACAAATCAGACTTAAATTCCTAACAAGAACAACTCCAGGTGCACGGATCGAAAAGCCCAGGTGTGCCATTGGTTACGATACCTTTAACTGAAACTAACTACCTAATATGAAAGAGTGCTATGTTATCTACATTAGAAGCAAAACTGTGGGTTTTGTCGACGGAACTCTTACCAAGTCTGATGAGGACTCACCTCTTGCACTAAAATGGAAAAGGGCAAAAATTCTAGTTTATTCTTAGATCCATAGCTCGATCACATCAGATTTAATGAAAACTTTTATGTTTATTCATTACTCCTATAAACTATGGCTTGATCTGGAGTAGAGATTTGGTACAACAAATCTTCCACATTTGTTTGAACTAAAGAGAACCGTGGTTGTGCTCAGAAAGGGCTCAATCTCAGTTTGTGAATTCTTTGATAAGTTGAAGACTGTGTTGGATCAGTTTGAGCAATTGAGGCTTGTTCCTCAGGCTTCTGAGGCTGTAGGAGAGTTGTTGCTGAAGAGGGATAGTGAGGATAAAGTGATGAAATTCTTGATGGGACTCAATGATGTATATGATTCTAAGAGAAGTCAAATTATATATACAGATCTGCTGTCTAATATTGATCATGTCTATAATATGATTGTCACTATAGAAAAGCATAGACAGGTTAGCACCAATGCTGCTGTGAAAAATGATGGCCTGGATGCAGCATTGATGGTTAAGAGCAACACGGATCAATCATGGAAAACAGAGAACAAAGATGAGCACCATGTTCTGTACTCACTATCAACGTTCTAGACACACAATAGAAAACTGTTTCAAGTTGAAGGGTTATCCAGACTGGTGACCAGATGCAAAGAAGAGAGGAAAACCACCAATCACAACCTTTTAGGCTGAGCAATTTGAGGGAGGAACCACACCATTGGACTTCAATAAACCTGATGGCATGGTTAATTTGTATGAGATAATTTGGTGAATGTAAAAGGAACTGCAGTGGTTGGCTAAGGGCATAAGAGTGATGGATACATCAGATCAACCACTGGTTAACATGGCACACTTTAGATACTTTGTTGGTACAACTGTTTTTCCTTTGCTCAGTACAATTAAACAATGTGATGTTTTATATGATGATTGGATTGTGGACACTAGAGTTACAAGTCATATGTGCACTGATGTTAAAATGATGTACAATATCAACAACCTTGATGGTTTTATGTCAGTTTGGTTGCCTGATGGCAACATAAAACCAGTTCTATGCATAGGAGATGTGACAATTCATGGCTCAGTTATACTAAAATCTTGTTTATTTCTACCTACTTTTAAATATAATATGTTATCAGTCAGAAAGTTTATGAAGTTATCAGGTGTTGGATTTAGTTTATTTCCTGATTTTTGCCTTGTGCAAGACCTTAAGTCATACAAAGTTTTGGGTGTAGGCAGGGTCATCCGAGAGTTGTACGTGCTCAACTCAACTTCATTTGATCCAGTAGTTGTCTTTTAATTCAGAATACTCGTTCATCTTCTATGTTGATATGTTTGTTACCTATTAAGAATGAGCTTGTTAGAAATAAAGTGAGCCATGCTTGCATTGTTGTTGATGCAAAACATTCTGCATAATAGACTTTGTCATCCGTCTGTGGATGTGCTTCATCACCTTGGTGATTCTGTTGCAAGTCCAAACATGCTTAATAAAATGACTTTGTGTGAAATATATCCTTTGGCTAAGCAATGCAAACTGCCTTTTAAGGAGAGTAATAGCAAGTCACAAAACTGTTTTGACTTGGTGCACATGGATGTTTGGAAACCATACAATAAGCCTACCTTGAATAACTGCCATTATTTCCTAATTGTGGTTGATGGTTGCAGCAAATGCACTTGGACCTACCTATTTAGATTCAACAATCAAGTGACACAGCTAATAAATAGCTTCATTAACATGGTTCTGATACAAAATCAGAGGACAGTGAAAGCAATTCGAACGGACAATGATACATAATTCTTAAACTGTGATGTGATGTTTGCAGAGGTAAAGATTATACACCAAAAATAAGTTGTCCATACACACCTCAACAAAATGGAATTGTGGAAAGAAGGCATAGAACACGGCTGCAAATTGCGTGTGCACTTACGTTTCAGTCCACACTTTCCAACTATTTTGGGGAGAGACAATCCTAGCAGCTACATATCTTATGAACCGCTGGCCAAGCAGAGTACTTGCTTGGAAGTCCCCTTATGAGGTATTATTTGGTCATAAACCTGATCTCATATTGCTTAAAACTTTTGGTAGTATGTGCTTTGTGCTGAACTCAAGCCTTGACAGGGACAAGTTTGATCATAAATCCTTCAAAGGTGTATTTGTTGGACATCCACAACAAAAAGAATATAAGATATATGTTCCTCATTTGAAGAAAATCATTGTCTCACGAGATGTAGTTTTTCATGAATCAATTGAACCTGGTTTATCTAATGGACTGTCTGAGTGCCCTGATAAGCATCCTTTTCCATACTCACCAGGGACACATGATGTGTACAGCGAGGTCTGATTTTCCATACTCATAGTAGTTATAGATTACTTGAACAAGAGCTTCAATCTTATTTGACTGCAACCAACTTTAATAGAATCTGAAACTCAGTTGGATACTGCAACTTCAAATATTATTCAGCCTATTTGTATTGATGATCCTGCCTCTTCACCAGTGGAGTTACCTACTGCACCAGAACCTCTTGATCCCTTAATCAGAATAAGTCAAAGAGCCTCGAAGCCAACAGTTTGGTTAGAAGACTTGCATACCTCCTTCACCTACGCAGGAGAGCTACTGACTGAATTATCTCCTTTAGATTCCTCCAGTACATTCAATGGAGACTACTTGCAGTTTGTGGAAAACTTATCTACCATTTGTGAGCCCAAACATTTCAATTAGGCCAGGAACAACCACAAGTGGATGGAAGTAATGAATACTGAATTACAAGCATTAGAGGATAATGAAACTTGGGATATCACCTCACTGCCTTCTGGAAAAAGGGCCATAGGCTCCAAATAGGTATACACAATTAAATGTATTCCTAATAGTATTGTGGATAAATACTAAGTAAGACTTGTGGCAAAAGGTTACACTAAAGTTTAAGAAAAGGACTTCAATAAGAGTTTTAGCCCAGTTACAAAGGTTGTCACCATGCGAGTACTCTTTGCTCTTGCCTCTCAGAAATGTTGGTGTATCCAATAGCTCGGTGTCAATAACGCTTTCTTGCATGGTTCCTTGGATGAAAAAGTATATACGTACCCACTTCTAGGATACACAAAAGCGGCTAAGGGACAAGTTTGCAAGCTCAAGAAGTCACTCTATGGTCTAAAGCAGGCTTCACGCCAATGGAACTTGGAATTTACAACAAAATTGCAAGCTTATGGTTAGACAATCTTATTCAGATCCTTGTTTGTTTGTATTGCAGTGAGAAACATGTGAGCTATATCTTTTGGTGTACGTTAATGATGTGCTACTTACTGGCACTAAGGTTGCTGAGATTGACAGAGTTAAAGACTATCTTGGCAAGGAGTTCACTATTAAGGATCTTGGAACTGCCAAATATTTCTTAGGTATGGAGATTGCTCGAACTGAATAGGGCATCTACATTAGTCAAAATATATATATCTGAGACCTTCTACAAGATGTTAGTCTTTTGGATTGCACGGTTGTTCTAACTCCTCTGCCCAGTGATCTCAAATTTGAATCCTTGGATCAGGACTCCTCTCATGTTTATCATAATCCAGAGAAGTTTAGGAATCATTGGGAGTTTATTGTATCTGAATTACACATGGCCAGATCTTTCCTTTGCCATCCAACAGTTGAGCCAATTTGTTCACTCTCCTCATGATTCCCACTGAAAAGCAGTAACACATGTTCTCGGATATCTCTCTGGACACATTGTCCTTGGTTTGTTTTATCCATGCTCACCCTCTGTGCACAACACTGCTTATAGCGACGCATATTGGGATGATTGCCGAACGACCAGGAGATCTCTCACTGGGTTTTGCATCTTCTTTGGTTCAAGCTTGATCTCCTAGAAGGCAAAAACCAGGCAACAATTTCTTGCTCCTCCGTGAGGCAGAATATAGGGCCATGGCCTCCACTGTGCGAAAGCTAAGATGGCTTACTTACCTACTTCCATATTTTCAGATTCAAGTCTATCTTCCCATTGCTTTCTGGTATGACAATAAGGCTGCCCTTGAGATTACTACCAATCCAGTGTTCCACGAACGAACGAAGCATATCGAGATAGACTATCATGTTGTTCGAGAACAATATAAAGCATGGCTCATCAATCCTCGACATATTGTTTCACGGCTTCAGTTAGAGGGCATCTTTACCAAGGCACTTCCCGCTGCTGCTTTTGGTGCTGTACTGTCTAAGGTGAGCCTCTAGAATGATCATCTTGAAGGGGGGATGTTGAAGAATAAATCTGTGATCTTGAGTGATCGGATCAAAGAATTCCTGGTTGAATTTGTTGTCTACAAGTTCTCCTCTGATAAGCCAGACACAATCCAAGCAGAGCACCTTGAGTGTGTTGCTGATGCTGCACGACCGACGAATAAGTCACAGCCGCATGATCCAGACTGAACATGCAGCACAAATCATTCAGTTATTAGATAATGGTGAATAAGTTACGAAGATGTGTGAATTGTGAAATGCGCGTTTTCAGTTTTCTTTTTTTTTGCTTTAAATACATATAATGTTGTACAGACGGTTAATAGAAATATACACCTATGCCTTTTTGTCCATGAGAATGCTACTACTGAATTGAAGTGTTCTTGTTATAATTTCATGAAACGGAGATAATTTCAGAGATGTTGCTAACTAGTTACAAACATAGGTTTGAGTTGCGAGATATTGTCTATCTAGAAATAGAAGTATTTTGAATTTTAACTGTCTAACCTTGTGGTGTGTGAATTTCGATTGTACTTTTCAATTAAGCTTACAACCACAAATACAACCTATCTAGTATATTTTCAACTAATTTGGGGTCTGGGGGTCAGATGTACGTAGCCTTACCATTGTAATTATACAAAGGGGTTGTTTCCGTTGCGACCAAATATGCATTGCGTCATTTGATGTATAGATTCCAACAACTTCAATAATTAAAGTACTGGAATTTAATAGAGCCATTTTGATCTAGTCCATTATTAGTACAAAGCTAAAAGAATTGTCAATGATGACTCTTTCAGCTCCATTTGCAATGGCCACCTTTTGAATTAAACTTCTTTCTTGTATATCCATACCAAACTCTTGATTTAAGAGTTTATGCCCCATTCCTCGTTTTTGACTTGTATGCTAGCGGTTTCATGTTGCAACGAATCAACATTTTGGCATGAGATTTACTCTTAAGTTGATTGATCAAAGTAGGCATCTTTGCTCATTAATTTCTCTTTAAGCCATGGTGGGTGATGGGAGATAAACTAACTTGAAACATTGTTATTTAGGAGAGCATAAGATAAGTTCTTAACTTTATTGCAACATAACCAGCTTTGGCTTGGTTGGATATGCTGATGTGCAGGGGCGGAGGTAGAAAATTAGCTGAGAGGGGGCCGAATTTTTTCCGGTTTGAAAAGAGTTGGTCGGACTAGGTTGAATTAGGTTCGGATGGGTTTGCACATTCAAATATTGAAGTAGAAACTAGAATAGTTAAATTTATTTCTCATTTTTTTGAGATTATTTTATTCGATATGTGTATTTCGATGCTACTACGATTGATACAAAGACAACAAAATTGTTACTGTCAACTTTGTTATAATAAATGCCAAATAAAACTATCAAACAAAATATTGAACTATCAAAAATAATTATATTAAATAATTATAAAAAATATATATATACTATTCGAATAATATGGCAGATAGATATTTAATTAAGTTGATAAACTCGATTGAATATAGTTTGGCATGGTGGTCACCATTAGGAAATTTTACAATTCCACTCACGTTCGAATCCAAGTAGGAACAACAATTTTTTCTTTTGATTTAAAAAAAAAAAACTTAAAAAATGTTACTTCATCGAGGATTCGATCATTTTCCTAAAAGATGAATAGCCTGACAATAGACCAACTTAGCTAAAATGCATTACTGCATTATTATAAAACCATTAGATATATAGCATTCTAGGAAGACCAAACTAAAAAAATAATTTATTTTACATGTATTTTTTTTAAAATTCTGGGGGGATATGCCCCCCTTGGTCCTCCCTTACTCCGCATTTGCTGATGTGTGATGGTCTGTGATAGGAAAAGGACCCTCTCGAGAAAGAGTAAATATGTTGGTCTAGGCCAAATATACATCTCCTGCTGACAATGAACAACGCAAGTATATTCAGGGGAATTAGTGGCAGTTCAAGATCATTTAACCTTCGAGCGACATACGTGCATGCGCATAAGCACCGTGTTGTTCACATCCATGGGGTGTTTTTGTATTTATGAGCATGCAGATGTAGCTAAGTATTTTGTGGTCTTACATTTATAGAAACTGACAAAATAGAGGCACGAGTTCAACTTGCTTCATTCCATTTATGAACTTCATTTGACAGAAGAGCTCGGATGGATGTTTCTGTAGCGATAATGCTCATGTTTATTGTTCACTTTCCTGGTTGGATATAATATGTGTTAACAATTCTTTTTGTTTCATAAAACTGTATGTTTTAGTTCTTAATCATTCATGAACACATATACGAGACGAATGAGAGATTTAGGGGAATGATTAAGAAAAGGATCATAACTTAGGATCCTTTCCTTCTACAACAATTGACCCTTAAATCTCTCTCTTGATTTTAGTTAATTCTAACACTCTCTCTCAAGTTGAGTCGTCGGATCTCCGATGCCCAACTTGCATAATGTATTGTGAAAGATCTTTCCAGCAACTGCCTTTGTGAGAATATCAGCAAATTGTTCTTCAGATCGTACAAATGGTAGATACTATTTTTTTTCTTCCAATTTTTCTTTTATGAAGTGATGGTCGGCTTCAATGTATTTTGTACTGTTTGCACCGGATTCCATGAGATGCTAATTGTTGTCTTACTATCGCACCATAGGGGACAAGTTCCCTGTATTGGAAAACCAATTTCTGCTACAAGCTTTCATAACCATAGTACCTCAGTTAATCCTCGTGCTACCCCCTGAATTCTGCTTCCGCACTTGAGAGAGACACCACTTTATGCTTCTTGATTCTCCAAGTTACCAGGTTACCTTCGACCATCATAAAGTACCCAGCTGTTGATCTTCTGTCTACTGGATGTCCAACCCAATCTGCATCGGTGTATCTTTGAATATTTAGGTGACCATTATTCTTGAAGATAATCCCATATCCTATGGTGTGCTTTAGCTATCGTACAACCCTCAGAGCAGCTTCCATGTGGTATGTTTGATGTTTGTACATGAACTGACTTATCACTCCTACAACATAGGCAATATCCGGTCTTGTGTGGGCAAGGTATATAAGTTTTCCGACCAGATGTTTGTATTGTTCTCGGTTAGCAAGTGTTGCTTTTTCATCAAATTTGATTTTATGATTCATCATCATTGGTGTGTCTGCTGGTTTGCAGTCCATCATTCATATTTCTGCGAGGAGATCAAGAACATATTTTTCTGAGAGATAAAGATCCCTCGGTCTAATCTGAGCACCTCAATTCCAAGGAAATATTTCAGATTTCCCAGGTCTTTCATCTCGAATTCATAAAATAGATTTTTTCGGAGTTCTTGTATCTCGGAGCTATCACTGCCAGTGATAATCATATCATCAACATAAATTAGCATACATGTAATAAGTGTACCCCGTTTCTTAAATAATAATATGTGATCAAAGTTACTTTGTTCATATCCATATCATTTCATGGTTACTGTGAATCTTCCAAACCAAGCGCGAGGGGATTGCTTAATATCATATAGACCTTTCTTTAGCTGGCATACCTCTCTTTCTTTAAAGTTCATGGTATACCCTGGGGGTGCTTGCATATATACCTCTTCTATCAAATCTCCATGGAGGAAAGCATTCTTCACGTCAAACTAATGTTGGGGCCAATCATAGTTTGCTGCTACTGAGAACAACACTCCGATAGTATCAATCTTAGCCACTAGTTAAAAAGTCTCGGAGTAGTCAAGACCATAAGTCTGTGTAAAGCCTTTTGCCACTAGTTGTGCCTTATATCTCTGGATAGACCCATCAACATTGTGTTTGATATTTAATACCCACCAGCAGCCAACCAGTTTCTTCCCTTTGGGTAATGCACATTTTTCCCAGGTTACATTTTTTCTTTAGTGCCTGCATTTCTTCATCCATAGCCTATCTCCACTCTGTTTTTTCGTTAGCTTTGGCCACAGTCTTTGGTGCCTGTACAATGTATACAGAAGCCAAAAAAAGCCGTAACTTGGTTAGTTAAACTCCCTCTGGAAAGATTAGCCATAGGGTATCTAGCCTTTTGTGAGATATGATTAGGCTCATATCGTCGGGATGGAATTCCTCTGTTTTGCCTAGGAGGTAGGGCATAGGTACTGTCTTCCTCTGCATCTAGTTCAGGGCAATGCTCTGTAACCTACTAAAGTATGGACCCAACCGGTATTATATCATGATCAAGCACAAGATCAGGATTGTTTACTTCAGGACTCCAAGACGGTGGATATATAGGGTTGTCATCGATTACGGCTTGTGTTGTCGTGGGAGGTAGCTCGGACATTCTTGTAGGAAGCTTTTATGGGGAAGCAAACATAAGCATACTTGCACTGAGTAACCAACTAAGTGTATCATTCGTAGTCTCGCTCTGACCAAGAAGTTGGGATGAAAAATAGAATTCAGACTCAAGGAAATTACAATCCATGGTTGTATAGATCCTACTAGATGGGGGATGATTGCAACAATAACCCTTTTGGTTTACTCCATATCCCACAAAGACACTTCAAGGCACATGGATCTAATTTAGTATAGTTTTTTTCTAGGTATATGGACAAAGACAGAGCTTCCAAACATTCGGAGTGGGAGGGTAAGGAAGGTTGATCCAGGTATATATGTTGAGAGTGTGTGTAGGGGTATGGCAAAGCCAAGAACATGGGTAGGCAAACGATTAATGAGATATGTGGCCATAGCCATAGCCTTGAGCCAGAGATATGGGGGTACTTTAGAGGCTATCATGAGTGATCAGGTTACCTCAAGGAGTATCCGATTTTTTTCTTTCAGTCACTCCATTTTTTGTGGACTATGAGGACAAGTAGTCTGATGGATGAACCCATTTTTTTGGAAAAAGGAGGTCCTAGTGTTGTTAATGAATTCTCCCCCATTATCGGACCGCAAGATCTGTATTTTCTACTGAAATTGAGTGTATATCATATGATAAAAGAATCTGAAACATTTGAGGAATTTCAGATTTTTTTCAAGAAATATACCCATTTCATGCGCGAAAAATCATCAATAAATAGTAGAAAATAACGAAACTGGTTATGACTCGAGTTAGGAGTTGGACCCCACACATCAGAATGGATAATATGAAAAAGATTATCAGCTCGTGTGTCAGTTTTTTTGAAAAAGAATATCTATGACTCTGAGCCAAAATACATGTCTCGCATGAGACAGTATTCTTATTTTGACATAAATTAGAAAATAAAATCTTAAGCTACCCTAGAGAGGGATGACCCAGTCATTGGTGTCATAGTTCAAGCTGCAGGTCCGTCGTCCAGCGAACAAGCCCTACAGTCCCATGGTGAGCCATCTCATCCACGTAGTACAGGCCACCTTTCTCAGTACCGTGCCCAATGATCTCCCCCGTCCGGATGTCCTGCAACAGGTAAAAAGTGGATACAGCCGAGCCATTCAACTTAATTCGTTCGAAATATGAGAGATAGACAACAATTTGCACGACAGGGATGGAACATGTAGGAAATTTGACACTTTCAAATTTGGAGACAGCTCAATAGAGCCAGCCCTGTGAACATTTGAGACACCCCCATTGGTCATCTGAATATGAGTTTTTTTGGGCTTCACAGGGAAGGCTAAGTCATTCGCATCACAGGTCATTGTATTCGTAGCCCCCGAGTAAAAAATCCGTTGTGAATTTTTGTGGTCCGAGAAAACACATGCTACAACCGGAGGTTGATCAAGGTCCGGATCTAATAAATCAAAGCACCCGGGCCGAAAAAATCTTGGATTTGGGCAGCTACTACAATTTTTTAGACGTGTGGGAGTGCTTCTAGTATTGTCAAGAAGGTCCTGGGTCATTCTGCAAATTGGAGTAGTTTCCGGTCAGGTGCTGGAATTTTGCAGATTTGTGGGGATGTACCTGTGAAAGGCAAAAAACTGGCAGGCCTTTCTGAAATTTTGAAGAAATCTGGGACGGCTCCTATAATTTTCTAGAATGCTGGGGTTGTCTCTATAATAAGTCACAACTTGTACGGTGGCAATCTCATATTTTCATTAGTTCGAGGGGTAAACAATCCATTTACCATTGATTGGTAGGGGCAACAAAGGAATATCGGGCCACGAGAAAATTTTACCTCGGTTGCTGGGAAGATTTATGTTTGTCCCTTCATTTCAAATTATGTCTTCTTTCTTTTCTCCTCCATTGTCGCCACAAAATTCTACCAAAAAACTCCAAATCCGCCATTCTCATGAATTTGGGTGTTGTCGCTGGTGGTAGTCACTTCTTTAGTGTGACCAACGGAGGTGGCAGCACTCCCTAGCTTCGGGATGTTGTAGAGTTCGTACCACCAATCGAGATAACCATGCGTTTTGAAGCATTTTTCGGTTGAATGGTCATATTTTTGGCAGGTTGCTCACCAGAGTTTTCTTTTATCAACAATGTTGGGTCAGGCCGAGGATTTCTTCCCAGATTTGGAAGGTACTGACCGAGATATGCAGGAGAGACCGTTGCCCACGCTGGGCATGTTGTCGTCGGCATTGGTACCGTGCTTTAAAATTTGGCTCTAAGCGCCTTCTTGCCGGAGTGTGTTGTACGCCACTTCAATTGTCGGAAGGGGATCAGTTTTTAAGATATCCCATTTAATGTTGTCGTAGTCACTATTGGCGGTAGCAAGAAGTTGGAAGAGCCGGATTGTCTGGGTTTTTTCGCTCATTAATGGCTATATCAATCGGGTACTTCATTGGACTCGGTTCACGGCAGTCGGTTTCTCGCCAGAGCCATTGAAGAACACTACATCTTTGATGGTGCCGTCTCCCTGGCATTGTCGATTCACCTACACCGTCATGTTAAAAATTTGGAAAGCATCTGTGCCACTATTGTATGTGGTTTCGATACCTGCACAAAAATCCTGAACCGTAGGATATTACGTGAATCTATTCACCAAACTTGGATCAATATTGTCCAAGATTCAGGAGCATACACAAAGATCTTTCTATTCCCAATCAGGGAATTCCTTGTCCGATGTTGCCGGAGTTGGTGGATTGCCCGTCACATGCTGCAAGCGACCACGACCTCTTGTGGCAACTCGCATGTGTCGAAACCACAGGGAGTAATTATCATGCTTCAACTTTGTACTAAGATTAATCGGTTGGTTGTTTCCTGTAGGTGGAATTTGAGTAAGAAGAGAGGCTATCTGAGTCGACAGATCCACTGGTGCGGGATTCATCATTCCGAGCGCCGATGCGTTCTTGTTGCCATCATCCTCCACAAATTTTGGGTCTGTCATCGGTGACAGTGGTGAAGGAATTATCCCCTTCACGTCTTATCAGTAAATGATGAAATCAGAGGCCAGTTTGAAGGACCGGTCCCTGTTCTGATACCATGTTAACAATTATTTTTGTTTCATAAAACTGTATGTTTTAGTTCTTAATCTTTAATGAATACATATAGGAGACGAAGAAGAGATTTAGGGGAATGATTAAGGAATGGATCATTTTCTTTTACAATAGTTGCCCCTCCCTTGATTTTAGGTAATTCTAACAATATGCATTTATTACGTATTCTTTTGTGTTCTTGAACCAGCGGTGGCATTTGATCGATAACAGTAGTTCTTCAATGTAAATGAAACACGAACAAGGTAGTCCCGCCAAGGTCTGGGAGTCCATAAAGCATTATATAGTCAGGTGTGCCATTTGTTCAAAATGGAAGCACATCCCTACAAAGGAGAAGTATGAGGAATACGGGCTAGGATCGAAGAACAAGTGTTTCTATGTGAAACAGCTCGTGAGTGAAGGTCGGGCATATCTTTTGAAGTTGAGTCCGACATCAAACAGAATGACGAGCTTCTCTGGGCAATGGATTAGCCAAGCATTCCTCAAACTCCTACTGGCTGGCAGAGAATCTTACAAGTCAGGGCAGAAGGAGGCACAAAGTTTGCAAACGTGTATGCAGACCAAAGCATTATGATTTACAGCTTTTGCAATATGCGAGCAGCTAGTCAAGTGCTCCATCATTCTATATAATTCAGATTGTTGTATGCCATGTCCTCGCAGGTATCATGTGGCACCATCCGGCAAGAGATTGCGTTCCATGGTTGAACTTAGCAGGTGTCACACGGTGGAGGGACGGGGGACCAGGGGGCCATGGTCCCCCAGGATTTACAAAAAAACAAATTACTAGTAAAAAAAAATTATTTGGTCCTCTCTACAATATTATATACTCAATGCTTTTAAATAGTGCATAACATCCAGTTAGATCATTTGGTTGATGCATTGATTTGCTTCCCCAGCTTCAACATGCCATACCATTTTTTTTTGGTTTAACAATCAAAAGATGAACTTCATGCTTCAAACTAGATTCGAACCTGAGCAAAACCGCTGAAATACATGACACGGACCACTAGGCCAAACTGCATTTATACTAGGTAATAAACATGATTAAATATTTAATTGTCAACTAATTTGAATAGTATACTATTTTTATAATTATAACAAAATAACCACTAGATTTTACTAATTTTATTAGTCTTTATTCATATATGTTTTGAAATATATTTTTACAGTTACTTAATATAATTATTTTTAATAATTTAATATTTTACTAGATTGTTGGTGCTATAATATCAAGAGGTATTTTTTAATTATTTATTGAAAACAACGATCATTATAATTATTGTTTAAAACATCTTAACAAAAATATTGTTGAAATATCATTTTTATCACAAATATTGTCTAAAAACATAAAAATATTAATATTAAATTTTTGTATAGGTTGATTCGACTTATTTTGACTCTTACAGGTTCTATCGTAATATTTGAATGTGCATACCGATTGAACTAGATTCAACCCGACCCGACCGAATATGTTCAAAAAAAAAAATTGGCCTCCTTTCTCTCAAATTTCTGTCTCCGCCACTGCAGGTGTGCAGTATTCGGACAATTTATTAGAAGTAGCTCATCCCTTTTCCTGCTTCACTCCTGAATGCCTGATAACTAACTTTCTGCATATGCATTTTAAATGAATATCTGTTGGTTACCATGGCATGCACATAAATGAGCAGACATTTCAGTATAAAAAAATAAATAAATGAGCAGACATAATATTTTGATGAAGGTGTCAACGTCTAGCAATTTTCTTTCCAACAACACGTTCCTCTTGATGAGAAGAATTGTAATTTAGGAATGTTAAAATTGTTTATTCGATAAATGTCCTTAGACTTAAATAGATACAAAGTTCCTTAATTGCAATTAACTCCCTAAATAAATAAATACTGTTAGGGTTCGCGGACAACTGTTGGATTTGGACGGTAAATTTTTTGTAATCCTCGTTTGGTAATGGTTTTTCTGGATAACGAATGGGCAGGGTTTTGCAGAGTAGGTTGTTTGGTATCCACGGCCACCCCAGGGACAATCACGGGTCAGTTAACAAATCACCATGCTATTACTATTCTGCCCTCGGACCAAATTTATAAGAAATTGTTGGGGTTTCCTTCGTGGTAACAGATTAGACGTCTGCAGTCAATCAGGGATGTCCCATGCATCTATTTGTGATTTTCTTTCTTTCGATTACAAGTTCTACACGTTCATACACAATCCTAAAAGGACCTTCAAAGTTTCTGTGGCACAAAAGATCAAGCTTTGTAAACCAGATGCAGACGGGATTCATCAATGCCAAAAGGCCATCATCTTCAGCTATAACAACAGGAATACAAGTCCAACTATGTAATGTATTTTTCATGAGCCCTTTGTCCTATGATCCAACTACCTATACACAAGGATCATATCTACTCAAGAGCAAGAACTGCAGCGCTATGTGTTAATGATGGATTCCCTGAACCATGTTTGCTTCCAGCGAACCTCTTCTTGCAGTTTGGGACCCAGAAAGAGGCCATGGCTCAAAAAAACAGGGCGGCCTGTATGCTGGTACTTGCTCCCCGTAGGGATACGACTGTGGAAGCCCAAAGCCTTGTGGCATCTCCCAGATCATGCTCTGTTCTTGCACGGGATTGTCCCACTTGGGTGCCTCAAAACTTCGAGCCATATCCCAAAACATGCTCCGCAGATCGTTCAAGCTGTAAGTCTTTGCCTGTTTCCAGAATAGTTCGATGGTTAAGTGAAGGTGATGCAAAGTAAACAGTGGAGATGAACCAGTAATGGTAATTATATACGTTATTTGAATAAAAACTACACAATGAATCAGTATTGAAACTTCTATGTTGATTCAGTCCCCGATTCCCTTTAAACCCGAAAGCATATCTTTCAGGTCCACCAATGTTACTGATTCTATGAACTTTTAAG